>CM068358.1:38441316-38473816 GCA_034769755.1 Odontamblyopus lacepedii
AGACGAGGAAATGTGACAAAGTGTCTGTAGCGCTCGGCTTCACCGTGACGACGGTGGAAACGAGGAAAGATCGCTGTGTTTACCGTGTCTAAAAATGTTTGCAGCGACAGCGTGAAGCCAAATAAATGACGCCGTCGCTTATTTCACTGCTTCTTGAGAATAATAAGGAAACTTTTAGCTTTTATCATCAAACTTTCAATAGTAAGTTTAAGTCATTGATTTACGTCGTATGTTCTGTTATGTACGAACAACAACGAGCTGTCAGTCAAACCCGTTGCTAACGCTGGGGGGAGGGGAGGGACCTCGGGGAATGAAGGCGTCTGATTGGTCCGTTATTTATGTTCACATCAATCCATCAATCAAACTGTATTTCTAGAGCGCTTTTCATATAAAAATGCAAAACACAAAGCGATTTACAGTGATTAAAAAAGAACAATCCCACATTTCCCACATTTCCTCCACCCCCCACAAAGATAAACTAAACAGACGGTTCTAAAGATCAGTATCCGTGACAATCCCACATAGACATAAACGAAACAAGTGGGTCTAACTGTGACTTAACCATCTTTATTTACTACGAAACTGAAACAGGAGGCGATGAGATTACTACCGTGACATCCTATCTTTAATAACTCTTTCTATCTCTACACTATCTTTAATAACTCTCTATACTAACTATCTATATCTTGATTTAGGAACAAAACAGAGAAATGAAAAGTTCAGGGGTTCAGACGAACATTTAAGACCAAAATGTCGAGGCCACAGCAGCAGGTCCAGAGAGACGAGCCAGAAGATCCCAACGTGAGTCAATGGGAAAAAGGAGAGAAGGAGCGGGAAGAGCCTCCCGGAGCACTTCCTGTTTAGCACGCGGCGGCTAACGGGTTAGCTCTGTCCACTCATATGAGCGGACTATGGTTTTATAAGTGAAAACATGTCGAATATCGGCAACAATTCTCCCACTTATGCTGCTTCAGTAAACCAGCGAGCCCTGTGAGCATCACATAAGGTGATGTACCAAATTGCTCTGTGCAAAAAAAGAGAAAAAAAACCCACACCAGCGGAGGAGCTGTTTTATTTACTGTAAATAAGGACACGATGTTCTGCAGTTATGAGTCTTATACGAGTTTTATAGACACATTTATCATCATTTATAGCCGCGCGGGAGAGTGGAGGCGCACCAAATGTTTTCTATTTCCTTGGGGGGGACGTGACAGAAAAAAATGAGAAGCACTTAAATTCTAGCTTGAGTAACTTGACTTTCAGACAGAGCAGTGCCTCTAGTTAGCGTCACACTCCCAGGGAACAGTAAAAGTAAAAGTTCCTCACGGTGTAGGCGAGGTGTTTGCGTCGGATCACGGTGCTGCTCCTCTCCGTCACCTGCAGGGACAGCGCCGCCCCGGGGTCCGGACGAGGCCCGTCGCCCCCGGCGCCCGCCACGGCGACCGTCACCACCGTCGTCGCCATGGAGATGCCGTCGCTCACGGAGACGGTGATGTGGTCCTCGAGCTGAGAGGCGCCGCCGTGACGGTAAAGAAGGACGCCGCGAGTGACGTCGGCGAACGAGAAGACGTCACCTGGAGAGAGAAGAGAAGAGAAAAGGGAAGAGGGAGGGAAAAGAGACAATAGGGAGAGAGAGAAAGAAAGAAAGAAGAGGGAGAAAGACGGAGGGAGAAGGAAAGAAAGAGAGGGAAAGAAAGAAGAGGGAGAAAACGAAGAGGGAGAGAGAGGAAGGGAGAGAAAGAAGAGAAAGGGAAAAGGGAAAGAGAGAGAAAGAGAGGGAAAGTAGTAAGGAGAGTGGGAAGAGCAAGAGAAGAGGGGGAGAAGAGAGAGAAGAGAGGGCAAGAAGAGAAGAGGGGAAGAGAGAGAGAAAGAGAGAAGAGAGAGAAAGGGGAGAGAGAGAAGAGAGGGAGGGAGAAAGAAGAGAGAGAAAAGGGAAGAGAGGATGGGGAAAGAGAAGAGAGAGAGTGAAAGAGAGACAAGAGGGAGAGAGATAAAGGGGAAGAGAGAGACAGAAAGAGAGAAGAGGAAGAAAGACGGAGGGAGTGAGAAAGAGAGAGAAAGAAGAGAGAAAAAAGAGAAGGAGAGAAGAGAGGGTGAAATAAGGGAGAGAGAGAAAAGGAGGGAAGAGGAAGAGTGGGAGGGAGGGAGGAAGGAAAAGAGAGAAAAGGGAAAGAGAGAGAAGAGGGAGAAGGAGAGGGAAGGAAAGAAAGAGAGCAAGAGAAAAGAGAGGGGGGAGAGTGTGACAGAGAGAGAAAGAGAGAAAAGGGAGAGAGAAGAGGGGGAGAGAGAGGAGAGTGGTAGAAAGCGAGAGGAGAGAAGAGGAAGAGAGAGAGAAAGAGAGAGGTGGGAAGAAGAGAGAGTGATAGACAGAGGGAGGGAGAAACAGAGAGTGAAAGAAAAGAGAGGGGGAGAGAGAGAAGAGAGAAAGAAGAGAGAAGAGGGGGAAGGAAGAGGGAGAGAGAGAAAAGGGAAGAGAGGATGTGGGAAAGAGACGAGAGAGAGTGATAGAGAGAGACAGGGAAGAGGGAGAGAAATTAATAAAGGGGAGGAGAGAGAGAAAGAGAGACAAGAGGGAGAGAGAAGAGGGAAAGAGAGAGAAGAGGAAGGGAGAGAAAGAAGAGAAAAGGGAAAGAGACAGAAAGAGAGAGAGGGGAGAGAGGGGAAGTAGGGAGAGTGGGAAGAGAGGGAGAAGAGAGAGAAGAGAGGGTGAGAAGAGAAGAGGGGGCAAGAGAGAGGGAGATAAGAGGGAGAGAGAGAGAAGAGAGAAGAGGGAGAAAGAAAGAGAGGGAAAGAAAGAGAAAGAGAAAGAGAGGGAGAGAAGAGAGGGAGAGAAAGAAAGAGAGGGAAGAGGTAGAGTGGGAAGGAGGGGAAGAGAGAAAAGGGAAAGAGAGAGAAGAGGAAGCAGGAGAGGGAAGGAAAGAAAGAGAGCAAGAGAAAAGAGAGGGGGGAGAGTGTGACAGAGAGAGAGAAAGAGAGAAAAGGGAGAGAGAAGAGGGGGAGAGAGAGGGGGAGTGGTAGAAAGCGAGAGGAGAGAAGAGGAAGAGAGAGAGAGAGAGAAAGAGAGAGGTGGGAAGAAGAGAGAGTGATAAGAGAGGGAGGGAAGAGGGAGAGAGAAAGAGAGAGGAGGAGAGAGAGAAAGGAGGAGGAGAGGGAGGAAAGAGAGAGGGAGTGTGCAAGAGAGAGGGAGAAAGAGAGACAGAGAAGAAGGAGGGATAGGGAAGAGAGAGAGAAGGGGGAAAGGGGGGGAAAAAAAGAGAGACAGAGAGAGAGAAAGAGGGTGAAGAGAGAGAAGGAGGGAGAGGGAGGGAAAAGAGAAAGAGAGGAGGAGAAAAAGAGGGAGAGATGCTGATGTAATTTGATGCGGTCTTAATTTCACATGGAGAACAGCGTTTGTATAAAACTCTGTGGGAGATTTACGTTTTCGAAACAAATCTCCACAAAATGATCCACAAAATTCACTCCACAAACACCTGCAAAACCTGACGACTCTCGGCTCTTTGGGGCTGAAAAACGGCGCCACTTTATTTTCGCAAAACAGAACATCCCTTTTGTTTTGCTGCGCGAGGACGGCTCCAGTAATTACGGAAATATGAACCATAAACCAGGTCGACAAATCTGCGATCTGACGCCAAACGGCACCTGACAACTCTGACCTGCGCTCGAGGGAACCGCGAGACTTCAACGAACCGAGAAGAGCCTCGAAACAGGAAAAACAGATGCTTCATTGCCTGAAATAACGTCTAAATCGTCAGTATTTCTTTGAAATTACAGTAGCTCGTTTTGTACGTTGACTAAAGCACCAGCCTCGAAACAAAAACAATGAAAAAAAATCGATGAGTTGATCCATTTTCATAAACTTTTATCTCTCTCGGCCCCGACGTGAACTCAAAAACATGTTATTTTATCTGTTTGAAAGTGAAATGTGGGTTTGAGTCGGGGTTATGTGAGTTTAATTCAACTTCCCTTAGTGTTAATTTGGCTCCTCCCACTCACCACTTCAAACTCCCACCAGAGAAGAACAGTTTGAACCAGTTTTGTTCATAATTTCATCTTAAATGAACTCAAATAAAGTGTCTATTTGTACCCTGGGCGTTAATAGTGAAATGGACACGGTTCTTTTATTTCCACCCATCTCAAGAAAAAAGCAAATTCTGACATGTCCGCTTAAGTCGGGGGTGTCCAAACTCCAAACTTTTTTAATCCAGGGCCATATAATAAAACACAGAGCAGCGTCACAGGGTCAAAACAGTGAATAATTCAAATCTGTGCGTTTATAACAGGTCTGAACGACCCTCCAGACCTGTGTTCAGGCTCAGACCCTCAAAAGGAAACACGAAATCTGATTGAGCAAAGTAGATTTTAATAACATGCAGTAAAAAAGTACTATTTGCAGAAGTACGGGCCAATTCAGGGCCAGAACGACTGGTCTGAGGGCCGCATTTGGGCCCCGGGCCATAGTTTGGACATGTCCGGCTTAAGTGCGGGAAGCCGGAGTTGAGAATCTAAGCTAATAAAAACAGAACGGACTGATGTAAAGTGAAGTAAAAGGTAAGTCAATGTTGCTGTAAAATCTATTTGCAGAGTCTGTCCGAGCGGTGCTGTTTGTGTGGTTAAGTCTGTGCTTCACTGAATACAGCCGGGGGTAAACAGACACAATGGCTGTTTGCCCTGTGGGGGAAGAACAGTGCTGCTATTTATGCCCGAGATGCAAATAGAATCTGCCAAAATAAAACTCCTCTGTGTGTTGTTTCGCTAAATCAGGAAAACCCTACAGAGTGTGATCCGTTTACTGGATATAACTCTGGATTTCAGGGTTAAACTGGAGCTTTGGTCTAGAGCACATGTGTCAAACATGCGGCCCGGGGGCCAGATCCGGCCCTCCAAGACCTTTAATCTGGCCCTCGGCTGATTTTTCTATTAAAATACTTACAATTTTCAGATTTTTCTGTTAATTTTCTGCACCGTTCAGCATAGCAGCGTCTCCGGTGTTTCTGTACATTGCGACTCCCACCAGAGCAGCACAAATGAAGACTTTCCTCTTTCCAAACGCTCTTAAAGGACGATCGTTTTGACTGTCGACCGTGACCCTCATCAGCAAAATGTCCAAAAATGAGAAAAGCAGATGCTGAGTTCAGGATTTCCCAAGAAAAATAGTCTAATTCTTATTTGTTGACAGAGGTGAATGGGAAATCTGTGCTCAGTGCGTTTGGAACAAGTGGCGTTGCTCGAGGAATATAATCTTAAACACCACTACGAGACACGGAGAAAAATACAATAACTTGAAGAGAGAACTGAGTTTTCTGATCCGGCCCTTTCGGGATCAAAGTAGGCTGCATACGGCCCCCAGACCAAAATGAGTTTGACACCCCTGGTCTAGAGTTACACCACTCGAAGACCTACGACATCGTACACGACACAGAGGAATATGTTTTCTATAACCGTGAATAAATAAATAATAAAAAATCCAGGCGGAGGAGAAATGCGCTAAAATTGCTCTTAGGTCTTCGGGGGTTAAATTTCCAGAAATGTTAAATTAACTCCAGAACAGACCGGGCTCATATAAACCCTGAGAAAATGTTAAAACAGATTCTGTGAGAGTCGATTTTAACGCTCCACTTTTTGCTGTGTGTGGGGTTTGTGTGTGAAACGTGTGAATGAAACAAAACCCAACTCCAGGTCTAACTTTAACCTCTTGAGACCCGGTGGCCCCATACGAGGACATGACATTTTTGCCTCTTAGCGCTAAGATATTTTAAAAAACTTTCACCTGTGCGATCTTCTGGTGATATCACAATATTACACCAATTTCAATGAAAAAAATTAAATAAAAAATTGTCAAGGAAATCAACAAAAATCCCCTACAGCAAAGAAAAAATAGCTTGGTAAAGTTTATATCCAGATTTTATGAATGAAACCAAACTATTTATGTACAGTAATGTCTCTACTTTAATTTGGCATTAAAATTTTGACAGGTTTTAGTGATCACAGCAGACGAGAGCATCAGTAAATGTCATGCGGTAATTTGAGGACATTGGGAAAGTGTCATGTTATTGATTGTACCGCGTTGTTAGGTAAACTTGGGAATGTTTGGATGAGTTTACAGAGTTGTAAATCGCTGGACGGTTCAACTGCTGCTGGAGAGGAAACTGCCGCCTGCCTCCATCTTGTACCTTTTTGCACTTTTTGCACGTCCGCTTTTTTGTAACGATTGAAAACCAGAAAAAATGAAACTGTAGATCACATTTTCACGCCTTTGTCTGTGTTTTTAACCTCGCTCACTGAACCCCGACCCGCTCACGGTCGACCTACGTCACATGTGTCATGTTTAGGGCTTGAAATAAACAGCTGATTGTATTTTATCTGTACATTTGAGTGTTTTTACATTTATAAACCAATGCGTCTATTTGTGCCTGACAGTAAGATCAACCCATTGCCCTCATATGAGCAAAAAAGTTGAATTATGATACTTATTATCCTACCTATGCTAAATAGAAAGAAGAAATAAAAAATGCACACCAGACAGAAGCTCGGGTCTCAGGAGGTTAAAGCAAAGACACTTGTAATCGGATTTATTGCGATGATATTTCTGTGATTATCGCGTCCGTCACCGGTGTCTGGAGCAGCGTCTCACCTTTGTCCATCCTGTGCCGTGTGTCTGTCCGGAGCAGCTCTCCGTGCACCGGGGCCTCGCTCAGCTCGAACTCCAGCTCGTCGGGAGCAGTGTCGGCGTCGCTCACGGCCAACTGCTGCCCTCCTGTCAATCACACAGGGAGAGGAAGACATATTATGGGATACACTGAGGACACAGGAGGTGTTTGAGCGGGTTTAGGCATCGATGGACACGCGGGGATCGATTTACTGACCGAGCTATAGGTCGTGTACTGTATTTTTTGGACTATAAGGCGCACTTTTTTTCATGGTTTGGGTGTTTCCTGCGACTTATCCTCAGGTGCGACTATTTCAGTCACATTTAGATGCAAATCTGAACATGGGAAAAGTACAAACCCGAGGCACCGACTGAATATATTAAAAGTTCTTTATTGCATCGAGGGACGTCAACTTGTTTCTACCAGCGAGAGCTAATTTCACACGTTGGTTGTTTTCACACTGAGGCCAGCAGGGGGCGCTCTTGTGCACCAGTATCTGCTGCTCCACTGTCACTTCTCCACCCGCAGCACCTCAGACCTGTTTGCTCAGGTAAATCCAGGTGGAGACGTTTTTTGTCCAGTGAATAATCCACTGAATCTGGTCCTTTAGTCGACAGAAGCTTCAGCACCAGCTGTTTTTATCACATATGCAAATGAGCCACGAGGATTTAAGTTTAGTTTCTGTAAAACGAAACAAATGTGCCAAAGCTGCATTAAACACATTGTTACTCGGTGTAAATATTGAGCGATGGTAGAGAGGAGCAATCGAGCAGCAGAAAGAAAGTTTGGAGTGAGAGAAACTTGTGTTTGATGGAGAAAAGTGGAGGAAACTTGAACTGAAATGAAGAAAACACAAAAGTTCATTGCGGCTAAAAGCTGGATTTATCTGGAGTTGGTGGAGTTGCTCAGAAGTGACACCGAGGATGAAGAATTCAGTGAATTTAGTGATTTGGAGCGAGGTGGAGAGTTCGGTAAACTTGTTTCTGCTCTAGTTTTGTGAATAACTGTTCATATGTGAACAAACAGACACATGTTCAGCCTGTTCTTCTCTCTTTTATTATTACTGTAACTCAAAAATGCGCCTCATATCTGCTTTTTCCTTCTTCATAGTGCATTTTTTGGCTGGTGCGACTTATTCTCCAGAGCGACTTATACTCTGAAAAATACGGTAATCGCCAAGAGGTTTACGAATTTTATGCATTGTGCTGAAATGAACTACAAATTTCTTTCCAAATTCCCCCCAGTGGCTTTTATTCTGTCATCCAGGGGAAAGAAGTACCTGGGACTGACCTTGGACCAAACATTAACATTCAAGAAACACAAAAACTGTTCATTTTAACTGAGTGAATTTCAGATCCTTCATGACGGGAACAACACTCAAACCAGTTGAATCACTTGTTCTTTTAAAAGCTGTAAAAATACTGGACAAGAAACCATTCTGCACTATTTTAAACAAGTACATTTGAATCATTTTGTTCATTTTAAATATGGATGTTTTCTATACAAAGTTTTGCCTGGACTTGTTGTCCCGTTAGAGGATTTTGAAGACCTAAGGGCAGTTTTAGTACATTTCTCCTCACCTGGATTTTTTTCTTAGTTTTGCTTTTAAAACTGCCCCTTTTACCCCTAATGAAGTGTTCTACCTCCTTTTGTTCAGTCCAACCTGTTATTTCACAATCTGCTGCTGTAGTTGTGTCATGAGGCTGTGAGAAAAGCTACAGGACCAGAAATGGAGATGAAAAAAGAAAAACGGAAAAGAATATTCTCACTCTTTTATACAAAACACACAGCAAACATGTAGAAACAACTTTTTGGACATAAAAAATGCTGAATTTAGGGCCTTAGCTACAAAAATGCAAAATCTCAAGTCTGTAAGTAAATTAAAAATCTCCTTATTGCCCTAAAAACAAAAAAAGTGCAGTGGCTCCATGACTTTCCTGGTCCAGTCCTGGAAACAGCTCCTGTCAGGTCCAGGGCCAGAGCCACAGCACTTCTGCATTTCCAGGGTGGAAATTACATTTGGATTTGTTCATTTGGACTGAAATAAACCTTTAAATAAAAATAGAAAGAGATGCACAGTTACACACACCAAGATGTGTCATTTTCCATGTGTGTGAGAATTAACTCCACTTAGAGCGACTTTTTCCCTCGTTATAAACACACACAGTCAGAGGAGTCGACCATCTTGACTCACTTCACTCTTTGGCAAAGTTTGGCTCCATCAAAATGGACGGAGCGCATGAGTTTGGGGAAAACAAAGTTCCTGTTGGACACTCGTTTTGCTCACGTCATCACACAGCGTGAGTGTGACGTAGGATAAAGCCGCAGAAATGTACGGAAACCTCTGTGTCTGCACTTTCAGAGGGGAAAAGGAAGTTTCTGTCTTTTACCGTTACAAAGTTCTGCACAGTTATAGAAAACACATTCCTCTGTATCGTATACAATAACGTAACGTAGCTCTCAGTTCTGGAACATTCTCCCATTATCTATAAGAGACACTCTAACACTGGCCTCGTTCAGATCACACTTGAAACAGCAGCTAAAGGAAAACTAGACTTTCAGTGTCGTTATTGTAACTTGTTTTTATTTTGCGGTTAAATCTGCCGAGGGACGACAGGTGGAAAAGAGCATTTTTGCTGTAATCTGTCATATTTACACTGCAGCGTTGTAGATGTTCTTTAATATGCACTGTCCCTATCAAATAAATAAGTAAAAAACAATTATCGACAGTGCCGTATTCGTTCTTTTTAAGGAAAATGAATTCTTTTAACGTCAGTAATGTTCTTATGACTGTTTTTTATCAGTTTTATTGACTCTGTTCTTGCATTTTGTCGTGTCTGTTGGTTTTCTGCGTCTCTGTGTCCAGCAGAAGTCGTCTGGCTCGGTTGGTCAGAGTTGCAGGTAAAATCACAGACTCACGGCGGCCCCAGCGACAGCAGAAGGTGATTTGCAAAGCCCGACAAATAATGGAAAGCCCCGACCACTCGCTCTTTGAGGAGTTTAACCTCCTTCCTTCAGTGCGCTCGGACGTGTTTTATTCCTGCAGCCATAACCAGGACAAACGCTCTCACTGCTCGGATCAGTCGTGGCGAAAAGTTACTCACCTGTTCTTTTTGCATATTTTTAAGGGAATGTTTGTCCGCTTTTTTGACCTGAGCTTAAGCTGTGATTATTGTATTACTGAAACTGTATTACTGAACTGTACTGTGTGTCTACTGTACGTCTGACACGGCTGCACAATCATTTCCCTCTGGGATTATGATAAAATTGAAGTTGAAGCTGAATTTAGTTAATTAAATGCTCATTATCATTGTATTTCTCTCATTCTGATGAACTCTGTGCACTAACAAATGGATGAAATAAATAAAACTCTGGCAGTTTTGTTTGGTAAAAGCGGCTCACCGGCAGAAAAAGGCTGGAGCATGTTTTAAAACTTAAAAAAGAAAAATAAATCAATGAAAAAAAATGAATAAATCCATCTCCCTTGTGCCTTGTTAAGAGAAACTTGTGTATCTCAAGGTAAATTTATCATGGCAACTTGTGCTTGTTTAATTTTCATAAAAATGTATGTGTTTTTACAAATTTTTAGACATTCAGTTTGTGAGTTTCATCCCGATCGCACCAGTTTTATTGCCATGAGAAGGTTTCTAAACACTCGGCGTGTTTTGGACATATCCACTGACTTCCATTATAAACTCATTTTTTGACCCCTGCTCTTAGACTCAAAGTGAAAATAGTTTTAATTTTTTGGAGCAAACCCAATAAACTGAGTAAAAGTTTGTGTTTTTCCAAAATATGAAAAATAGCCACGACTGAACAATTGTTGCTTAGAAACCAGTGGAGATTTTATTTTTATTTTTCACCAAAAATAGTTTTGATGTGTTGGTACTGAGTAAATCTACAAATCTGAATAGTTTCTGATTTGAATTAAGTATAAAAATTCAAATAGTGTTTCTGTGGGTATTTGAATCAGAGGCTCGTGTGTCTTTATGTAGAAATATGTGAATCTGGAGGAACAATGAACGAGTGAGGGAAGGATGGAGGAGAGGGAAGTGTGAGGTGCTTATAAAGTTGTTTTCTAACGTTTCCAGACACTAATGAGTGAACCAGGCAGAGCGTTTTGTTTGTTAGACTCGTGGCTGTTGTCAGATGGGTTAAAGTGGTGTTAAGTTTCTTCAGTCTGAAGCAAATTGGTGTTTTACGTGGAAGTTCAGAACTTGTCCCCATCACTACACTAGTTCAGAACTTGCCCCCATCACTACACTAGTTCAGAACTTGCCCCCATCACTACACTAGTTTGTTGCCTTGACAGACTCACACACAGTGAGATCTCCACCGAGGAAACACTGATCTGTGCTGTTTTTTGGCTTCTGACAGAATTCCACCACCTCCAGCAACGGACTTTAGCTTCAAACGTGCCGGAGTTCAGCTTTAACCCTCGAAGACCTACGACATCGTACACGATGTTTTCTATAACCGCACAGAACTTTCTAACGGTAAAAGACAGAAACGTCCTTTTCCCCTCTGAAAGTGCAGACATAGAGGTTTCCGTACATTTCTGCGGCTTTATCCTACGTCACACTCACGCTGTGTGATGACGGGAGCAAAACGAGTGTCCAATAGGAACTTTGTTTTCCCCAAACTCATGCGCTCCGTCCATTTTGATCGAGCCAAACTTTGCCAAAGAGTGAAGTGAGTCAAGATGGTCGACTCCTCTGACTGTGTGTGTTTATAACGAGGGAAAAAGTCGCTCTAAGTGGAGTTAATTCTCACACACATGGAAAATGACACATCTTGGTGTGTGTAATTGTGCATCTCTTTCTATTTTTATTTAAAGGTTTATTTCAGTCCAAATGAACAAATCCAAATGTAATTTCCACCCTGGAAATGCAGAAGTGCTGTGGCTCTGGCCCTGGACCTGACAGGAGCTGTTTCCAGGACTGGACCAGGAAAGTCATGGAGCCACTGCACTTTTTTGTTTTTAGGGCAATAAGGAGATTTTTAATTTACTTACAGACTTGAGATTTTGCATTTTTGTAGCTGAGGCCCTAAATTAAGCATTTTTATGTCCAAAAAGTTGTTTCTACATGTTTGCTGTGGGTTTTGTATAAAAGAGTGTGAATTTTATTTTCTGTTTGTTTTTCATCTCTATTTCTGGTCCTGTAGCTTTTATCACAGCCTCATGACACAACTACAGCAGCAGATTGTGAAATAACAGGTTGGACTGAACAAAAGGAGGTAGAACACTTCATTAGGGGGAAAAGGGGAAGTTTTAAAAGCAAAATTAAGAACAAAATCCAGGCGAGGAGAAATGTACTAAAATTGCCCTCAGGTCTTCTTAAAATGCACTTTGATGCAGTTTGAGTTCTTGACATTTTATTAAATTGTTTTAATTAGATTCTGTTCTGTTCATGTTGTTTTATGTTTTTATTAGTTTCTGATTTCCTGACTTTAGTCATAAGCTGTTTTATTGTTCTTATTGTCTTTATCCAACTGTGTTCTGTAGCACTTTGGTCAACCTGTGTTGTTTTTAAAGTGCGTTATAATAAATAAAGTTGTTAGGGGCAGTAAGTCATTTTCATTAAGTAATTTTAGCTCGTTATTACTGCATTTCTATATTTAATTTTTTATTTTTTACTTGTACATACACATTTATATAATTTTGCTTTATTTGAAACCAGTATTTTTGCTAATTATTCAGAATGTATTATTACCGTTTATATTTTTACCCTTCGTTATTATAATATATTGTGATGTGTGAGCTGCTGTGTTTAAGTAATGTCTAAATCTGAGTCTACGTTAATTATTTCTCGTTACTTCTTCCTCGTTCTTGCTCAAAAAACTGAAACGCTAAAAGTCTATTTCAAAAAGTGTCATTGTAATTATGTGTTTCAAACCTTCATCTGAAGCTAAATGATCTGCTCCGTGTGATATTTCGAGTTCTTTCGTTCACTTTAAAAGCCGTTTCCTGCGAGGCGGAAGCAGCGGGACCTGGAACACATTTCTTCCGGAATATTTTGGTGGGATTAGACGTCCGGGTGGAGAGGGAACGCCGGGGGAGGTGTGGGAGGAAGTTCTGTTTCATTTTTGTTCTTGTTTTTGTGCAAAAAAAAAACATTAAAAAGCCATTTCCTTAACTCGACTCGCAAACTTTTCCTCTCTTAAAATCCTCAAAACAAAATGCAGGATATTAAAAGCTGTCGGAAATACCACAGACCGATCGCTGTAATCTACATTTTTGTGTTTTTACATTTTTAGAGGTTCATTTGGTCTTTGGTTTAGCGATTTCCATTCAAATATACAGTCTAGGTCCAGGGCAGGAGACAGGGGGGGGACAAAGGGGTCTGCTGTCCCGGGCCCCAGGGGTTTAAGGGCCCAGAACTGGACTTTCATCCTATTCATTTATATTAAAAGGAGCTCATGTGGGCCACACACACACACACACACACACACACACACACACACACACACACACACACACACACACACACACACACACACACACACACACACACACACACACACACACACACACACACACACACACACACACACACACTCCCCCTGTTTCAGCTTCTCTTCTCTGAGTGCGTAAAATCCCTCAGTCGTTCAGACTCCAGGACAAAGGACAGAGTTAAATTTGTCAGATGGACAAAAGTTTATTTAGTCGAATACGTTTCTCAGCTCATCCAAACTGCTTCAGTTCAGTTCAGACGCTGGAGGACACGGCCTTAAATCTGCCTGAAGGGAGGAGTTAGATACGATGAAATGACTCTGAAACTAACACCGCACTATTTAGAGTTTGTGTTGTAGCTCGGCCTGAGTGTGGCTCATGTCAGCAGAATCGTTCAGGGCCATAATGGAGCGTTCACACCTCTGGGCCTCACCTGACGACATCGATTGTTTTCTTCATTTGTTTTGTTTCAGGTTTGAGGAGTTAGAAACAGGAGACAGACGGTGTCTGAGGCTCCATGTCTGTTTGAAGAAGGCTTCTCTTTTACTAAACAAAGCTCCATCCATTCATCCATCTTTTTCCTCTTATCTGGGGTCGGGTCTCAGGGGCATCAGACTTCCTCCACCCCAGACGCTTCCTCCAGCTCCTCCTGGACCCTGAGCCGTCCCCAGGCCCAGAGACGTCGCCCCCTCCAGTGGGTCCTGGGTCTTCCCCGGGGCCTCCTCCCGGTGGGACATGAACCTCCTGAGGGAACGCTCCTCCCCTCAGCTGCTCCTCTCCACGTGGAGGAGCAGCGGCTCTACTCCGAGCTCCCCCCCCTCTCTCTAAGGGAGCGCCCGGCCACTCTGCGGAAGGAACTCATTTCACCGCTTGTATCTGGATCTGGTCCTTTCGGTCGTTCCCCAGAGTCAGGACCACAGGTGAGGGGAGGAACGTGACTGAGGTGAATCCAGAGCTTTGCCTTTGGGCTCAGCTCCTCTTCACCACAACGGCCGATACGCCGCAGGGGACAAAGAAGTCTGTGGTCCGGGGCCCCAGGGTTTTAGGGGCCCAGAACTGGATTATATTCATTAATATTAGTTATTAATATGATCAGATTTCTGTTGACAGGTCTGATGTCCAAGCTGCCACCAGAGGGAGTGTGTGTCCTGCGTGAAGTCGCCCCGTCGAACGCAAACCGACACAAAAACTACGTCTATGCTTCGTTTGTGCGGCAAAAAGTTTTGTTTGTGCGATTCTGGTTATTAAGAGAATGTTAAATAGAGCTCAAAACAGGCAGAAAATGATAGAAAACGTTTGTATTTGGTTTGTGCTGTTTTGTGCTGTGACAGTTTCATTTGTGTGAGTTTATTTCTAAAATTATTCATTATTATTTCTGTGGTAATTATAGGACGTCATTTCCGCTCAGCAGCAGTGACTTTAGCAAAACGTGTTGATAAACGATCTCAGGTTGCGTAAAAGTCTGTTTCAGTCTTTAGTCATTTGCTTTAGATTCATATTTTATAGAATAACAGACTTTTCACAGCCTCAGGTCGTTTCTCTTCACTCGTTTTGTGGAGTTTGTCGCCGTCAGATGAGCGGAAATGACGTCCTGTAATTACCACAGAAATAATCATTAATTTTAGAAATAAACTCACACAAATGAAACTGTCACAGCACAAACCAAATACAAACGTTTTCTATGATTTTCTTCCTGTTTTGAGGCTGTTTCACATTCTGAGGTTCTGGACGACGTCATCGGCCCAAAATAAAACTGCAAATATCTGAAGAACCAGAATCGCACAAACGAAACTTTTTGCAGCACAAACGATTGACTCCATTTTGGGCGTTTTCGAGCATTTTTCTTCTTCCTGTGGGTCTGACCCCAGTTTGACCTGTAAAAGAATCGTTAATTTCTCCAAAACTAAAGAAGCACAAATGAAACTTTTTGCAGCACAAACGATTGACAGAGTTTTTGTGCAGGTTTGAGTTTGATGTGGGCGACTTCACACAGGTCTCACACTGACCGGGGGGGGGAAGGAACAATGGGGTCTGTTGTCTCGGGCCCCGGGGTTTTAGGGGCCCAAAACTGGACTGTCTTCCTATTCATTAATATTATATGTGAGATTTCTTGCCCCGGGCCCCTGAATTTCCGCGGACGGGCCTGACGTCTAAAACGCCCCACACGTCCGGGGCGAGTGTGTGTGTCCTCCTCACCGATCGTGGCCTGGCCCCCCACGCCCACCTCCACCAGGGGGTCCAGCACCTGGAACACCGGCGGCTGCTGGTGGTTGGACAGGACCAGGACGGCGAAGTCCATCTCCGGAGTCGTGTGCTCCCCGTCCGACACTGAAACACACCGGGGAAAAGTCAGACACGACGTGGGGTTTTCATACATTTACTCTTGTGAGCTTTAAAGGAGCACTGTGGAACTTTTCTGGTAGAGGGTCCAGCATCTGTTTGACTAAATTTAGATGTTATCGCCTTTTCCGGGAACGTTCAACAGTTTGACACTGAACTTAACTCTCAATTTCCATAGACACAAGAATTCCACATGACCCAATAATAATAAAACTGAATCAAAAACATCTTTTGAATGGGAAAGACCTTTTGTCTGTCGTGTGGAGCTGAAACCCATAACAGTGAAGGGAAACCGAGCGTTAAATTAAAAGGGCTGAAGACGGTATATGGACCTTAAAGGGCCCATATGTCGTCTCCCCCTCACAAACAGACCTGGAGGTGTGGCTTTTTTTTAGCGCCGTCAAAAACATCGCAAATTAACACATTAACTCAAAACAATTTTAACGGCGTGAGATCAACGCACTTTGTGGCCCAGTGCACTGGTTCTGCTGTGGCCACGGCTGTAACGTCAGAAAAACTACACGATCTGGTTGCGAACAGGAAGGAAAACAATTTGTCCCGTTTGGAGGAGGTGGACCAAAGCACGGTCCGCTTCAAAACACCCGGCGAATCCATGACAAGGACCACGGACAGCGACACACACCAGAATCAGAAAGGTTTTATCGCCGTATGAGTGAACAGGGTCACAACATTAGGAAACTGCTGCGGTGCTGAGAGCAGAATGTGGACAAACACTAAACATGCAACAAATAAAATAGAATAAAATAAAGTAGAAAACGATAAACTATAATATAACACAAAATTGAGAAGAATATAAGAATATAACAGTGCAAACAGACAGGGGTTGTGTCCTTAGGCAAGACACTTCACCCACTTTGCCGAGTGTGAAAGTGGAGTGAGCGGCAGGACTCCCTTGAATAAGACATTAGTGTCTCAATGGGACTTTCCTGGTTAAATAAAGGTTAAAGAAATAAATAAAAACACTGATGCAGAGCACAAAGTGTCACTGATGATTGTTCTGGTTTACAATTTAACAAAAAAAGTATTAAAATGATGATTCAAGGGACAAAAAATGTGCGATTCATTTGTGAGGAATCGCGCGTTAACTGCTGAATGCTAAAAAGTGGCAAATGTGTGATCACCAAAGCTCTGAGTGTTTGTGATGTTATTGTACATTTGTGTCACTTTTTAACAGTATTTTTTGACATGTGGCAAAGGGGCCGATGCAAATGAGCTCTGATCAGTGAAGATTTACAATGTTCTGATGTTGATTAATGTGGATCGTCCCTTTTCAAATAAAGAAACAAACAAATAAATAAACGAATAAATAAATAAACAAACAAACAAATAAATAATTAATTAAATAAACTATGACGTTCGTGAGATTAATCGTGATTAAATATTTGAATCGATTGACAGAACGAGGTTCTTTTTTGTTTTATTCGCACATGTTTGATTTAGGCTGAACCAGGACTAAACCAGGACTAAACCAGGACCAAACAAGGACTAAACTAGGACTGAACCAGGACTGAACCAGGACTAAACCAGGACCAAACAAGGACTAAACTAGGACTGAACCAGGACTGAACCAGGACTTAACCAGGACTTAACCAGGACTTAACCAGGACTAAACCAGGACTACACCAGGACTGAACCAGAACTAAACCAGGTCTAAACCAGAACTAAACCAGGACTGAACCAGGACTAAACCAGGTCTAAACCAGGACTTAACCAGGACTTAACCAGGACTAAACCAGGACTAAACCAGGACTAAACCAGAACTAAACCAGGACTAAACCAGGACTAAACCAGGACTGAACCAGGTCTAAACCAGGTCTAAACCAGAACTAAACCAGGACTAAACCAGGTCTAAACCAGGTCTAAACCAGGACTAAACCAGGACTAAACCAGAACTAAACCAGGACTAAACCAGGTCTAAACCAGAACTAAACCAGGACTAAACCAGGACTAAACCAGGACTGAACCAGGTCTAAACCAGGTCTAAACCAGAACTAAACCAGGACTAAACCAGGTCTAAACCAGGTCTAAACCAGAACTAAACCAGGACTAAACCAGAACTAAACCAGGACTAAACCAGGTCTAAACCAGAACTAAACCAGGACTAAACCAGGACTAAACCAGGTCTAAACCAGGTCTAAACCAGAACTAAACCAGGACTAAACCAGGATTAAACCGGGACTGATCCAGGTCTAAACCAGAACTAAACCAGGACTAAACCAGGACTGAACCAGGTCTAAACCAGGTCTAAACCATGACTTAACCAGGACTAAACCAGGTCTAAACCAGAACTAAACCAGGACTAAACCAGGACTAAACCAGGACTAAACCAGGTCTAAACCAGAACTAAACCAGGACTAAACCAGGACTAAACCAGGACTAAACCAGAGTTCTTCTCTCAGACAGACAAAAACGTTATTCTGTTCCACCTCGTGATGTCACGTGGTGATACAGGACATTCTCCACTGTGTTTTTAAACTCCACGCACCTTCACTATTATCACTCGGATGATTTCAGCACTGGAATTGCCGATTTCTTCTGAACGAAAAGCAAAAGGAGCTGTTCAAACTTCGTGACATCACAAGGTGGAACAGAGCGTTTTGAGCTTTTCCGACATGTGAATGAAACAAAACACAACTCCAGCTCTGTTTTTGAGGAGGAAACAACATTAAAACATGGAAAGAGAGAGTTTAAAAACACAGAGGAGTCTAAAGAGCTTCAATGTAAACCAAGAAAAGCGTAAATTAATACAAAAAAAACAATTAAACGGCGACGAAAAGGTGGTCGACGGGCAAAAAAGGAGCGAAAACAGATGGCACATTCTCCAAAATCCGAAATAAAGAGACGCCAGGTGAGTGATGGTGCGTTTAACGAGCGAACGGCAGAACGTCTCATCGGAGAAGCAGACAGGAGGCAGTTTGCTCGTTTTGGTTTTGACGGATTAGCTTCATCACGGCGGCGTTTTCGAATGACGGAAACGGCCGTAAAAGGAAAATGAAACCGGCGAAAACACGAGAACGAAAAAAAAAAAACACGAGAGGTTTGAGAAGATGTGGAAATCAGGGGGAAACGAATGGAGAAAAATGTCAGATCGTCGCGGCGTAAAAGGTGCAGAATGTTCCACAGTGTTTAGGTTATTGGTTTTGACTTTTGGAAAGTTCCACACTGCAGCTTTAAATGTGCAGAACATGAAAAATCTGTGTGTCGATCGTTCATTCAGTTTTGACTTTGTGTTTAAATGATTAATGGAAAAAATGGAGAAAGGAATAAACCAGGACTAAACCAGGTCTAAACCAGGACTAAACCAGGTCTAAACCAGGACTAAACCAGGTCTAAACCAGGACTAAACCAGGACTAAACCAGGTCTAAACCAGGACTAAACCAGGTCTAAACCAGAACTAAACCAGGTCTAAACCAGGACTAAACCAGGACTAAACCAGGTCTAAACCAGGACTAAACCAGGTCTAAACCAGAACTAAACCAGGTCTAAACCAGAACTAAACCAGGTCTAAACCAGGACTAAACCAGGACTAAACCAGGACTAAAACAGGTCTAAACCAGGACTAAACCAGGACTAAACCAGGACTAAACCAGGACTAAACCAGGACTAAAACAGGTCTAAACCAGGACTAAACCAGGTCTAAACCAGAACTAAACCGGGACTAAACCAGGACTAAACCAGGTCTAAACCAGGACTAAACCAGGACTAAACCAGGTCTAAACCAGGACTAAACCAGGTCTAAACCAGGACTAAACCAGGTCTAAACCAGAACTAAACCAGGTCTAAACCAGGACTAAACCAGGACTAAACCAGGTCTAAACCAGGACTAAACCAGGTCTAAACCAGGACTAAACCGGGACTAAACCAGGACTAAACCAGGACTAAACCAGGACTGAACCAGGACCAAACCAGGTCTAAACCAGGACTAAACCAGGTCTAAACCAGGACTAAACCGGGACTAAACCGGGACTGAACCAGGATTAAACCGGGACTGAACCAGGACTAAACCAGGTCTAAACCAGGACTAAACCAGGACTAAACCAGGACTAAACCAGGACTAAACCAGGACTGAACCAGGACCAAACCAGGTCTAAACCAGGACTAAACCAGGTCTAAACCAGGACTAAACCGGGACTAAACTGGGACTGAACCAGGATTAAACCAGGTCTAAACCAGGACTGAACCAGGACTAAACCAGGTCTAAACCAGGACTGAACCAGGACTAAACCAGGTCTAAACCAGGACTAAACCAGGACTAAATCAGGACTAAACCAGGTCTAAACCAGGACTGAACCAGGACTGAACCGGGTCTAAACCGGGACTGAACCAGGACTGAACCAGGACTAAACCAGGTCTAAACCAGGACTAAACCAGGACTAAATCAGGACTAAACCAGGTCTAAACCAGGACTGAACCAGGACTGAACCGGGTCTAAACCGGGACTGAACCAGGACTGAACCAGGACTAAACCAGGTCTAAACCAGGACTAAACCAGGACTAAATCAGGACTAAACCAGGTCTAAACCAGGACTGAACCAGGACTGAACCGGGTCTAAACCGGGACTGAACCAGGACTGAACCAGGACTAAACCAGGACTGAACCAGGACTAAACCAACCTTTAAATTTACATTATTTGTTAACCTTAAAACAGAAAATAAAGCATTAACACTGAGGTAAAAATGACTTATGGCACAAATAAATGAAAAAGTTTCTGAATTAAATCAACTTTTTCTTGTACTTAAACTAAAATGACCCCAGAGCCTGTGGCCACCGTAGATAAATCGGTCGTTTCTTGAGAATCGTCCCGTCTTTAAATAAAACAGTTACACATTTCTGCTTCACTTTCTCTTCACAGTTTGAACAAACAGACGCGGGGACTGAACCGTTAACCTCCGGGTCAGAGGGCAAACGCTGTTACACGGCTGACATTTCCGCTCCGTTTTGCTGCCTTTTATTTCAGTCTCGCCTCCGTCACGATTCAGATTTTTGCCACAGCGGTTTGTGACCTTTGCCACGGCGAGGGGGTTTTTCCTGCCGCGGAAATGGTGCTTTAAAAATCCGCGAAACGAGTCAAAGTGTCGAGGTCCAGTCGACATATCTGCTTAAATACTGATTTTTACAGTCTCAAAACCGTGAAAAAACAGATCTACGAGCGCGTTTACTTTCTGCATTTGGAGCTTGTTCATTATCCGCCATTTCCAGAGTAAAATAAAGCTAAAAACAACTAGCATGCTAATCAAACACGCACAAAAACATCGTAATATCGACATTTACCATCGTTTAACTTGACGATGAGTCGATATCGTGGAGCTTCTGTATCGAAAGCTTTTATTTTTGACTGAACCGTATTGAACTGATTTGAAACGTGTCGCACTGAATTCTTAATGATAACCGACCATAATGCTAACACGCACTTCCTGATTATAGGACAATAAAACGCTTTATAATTAGATACAGACCAGATCATTAAAGCTGCTTTTAAACAAACTATTTATACTGGAGAATTTTACAGTATTTTCATCTGACTGAGGAAACTGATCAGAATAACACTGGAAAAAACTATATTTAGGTCAATAAAAATGACTTAAATTAAGAACATTTAATTTATTTGAGTCAATTCAGCTTGAAAAGTGAAATAATCTGCCAGTGGAATAAGTGTTTTTTTCTTAATTCAAGCAACATGTGATTTTGTTTCTTATTTTAAGCACAAAAAGTTGTTGTTTTTCTTATTTTAAAAAAAGTTGTTTTTCTTATTTGAAGCACCAAAAATTGTTGTTTTTCTTATTTTAAGCACAAAAAGTTGTTGTTTTTCTTATTTGAAGCACAAAAAGTTGTGTTTTTCTTATTTGAAATGCAGTCAGATGCGTTTTCATATTTTAAGTACAAAAGTCTTATTCCACTGCAGATCATTTTACTTTACTTTACTTTTAAATTTACTCAGACGGTGTAAAACAGATCTACAGATGCGCATTTACTTCCTGCATTTGGAGCTTGTTCATTATCCGCCATTTCCAGAGCAAAATAAAGCTAAAAACAACTAGCATGCTAACCAGGCACGTGCAAAACCATCGTAATATCGACATTAGCCATTGTTTAATTTGATGATGAGTCGATATCGTGGAGCTTCGGGATCGAAAGCTTTTATTTTTTAATGAGCACCGATGTTTCCAACGCGATAAACGCACAGAACAGACTCAGCATCAGCAGAACATCCTCTGTCACGGGGAGAACACTCATATCCCACTGAGTCGTGTCCTCAAACGGGCTGATGGGGCTCTGTAGTGGTTCTGGTTTATGGTTCACACAGAACTGTTCCAAAGTTGTATAAACCAGCACAGACAGAATTTAAATCTGTATAAGATTCTGTTTCTGAATGTAAAGACACTGACAGAACTGTAAAGGACATTTTTCTATATTTAATGCATGTTGTGTCCCAGTTTCAGAGGTGTGTGTCATGTCCCTCTGCCTTTGCCTTCTGAGGAAGTCGCTGATATCAGATTTATGTTTCTGTTCAGCTGAATTTCACGGTTACATTTTCAGTTTAGTGACACAGTCCCAGTTCTAAACCTGTTGTTAAACGCACAAACCAAACTCAAGTACATAAATATAAATAAATACATATTGACGTGACGTGATTATTAGCATGATGATCAGTTGCTGTCCATGGTGCTGATCTCTGTACATTTCTGAATCTGCTCAAAGTGCTGAAGCTCAGACACTATTCAGTTGGCTCAGTGCTGAAAAAAATTAAGCGTGAACATTGCTGAACACCACTGAATTGATTTGAAATATATCACGCTGAATAATTAAAGATAACCAGCCCTCATGCTAACACGCACTTCCTGATTATGGGGATTAAAACGCTTTAGAATTAGATACAGACAGGATCATTAGGGTTACTTATACAATATGTCTTTACAGGGAATAACCCGCCCTAATGCTAACACGCACTTCCTGATTGCACGCTCAAATACATAATGGACTCTAATGCTAACACGCACTTCCTGATTCCTGACTCAAACACATGGGGAAAAAACAGTCAGGATTTGGGGTTCCAGACATTTTACAGTGCAGCTTGATTCTGACCTATAAATATATTAGAATGCTAACACGCACTTCCTGATTTCACGCTCAAATACATGGAAAAATACAGTCAAACTTAATTAAAATACATTATAACTTGCGTTTGACCTCGGAAATCTATGCGAATCATTAAAAATAGCAGTTCTATTTCGGTCTCTCTTCGAATTCCTGTAAAACTGCAGATTTTTTGGACGTCGAGCCTCCAAATTGGACCAGGCTTCATCAAGCAGCCATTAAGTAAATGTGCTCAAATTACCGTTAATTACGTCTCCGGCAATCATTTAGAAAGGCCGTGTTCTTTCATGTGGCTGATATAGTAATTAGTATTTAATTAGGAAACTGTTAACGACTTTTTCAAATGCCGACGATCTGATTTGGCATTTTAGAGGTGCGATAATGCGAGAAAAACGGATCATTCGGAGCTTTTAAGCACATTTCGAGCCCAAAGTCCAAGTCTCCCGTTTGAGTCATTCTGCATATTTAGCTGGTTTCACTCAACTGTCCCCACCTCATGATGTCACTGGGTGGTTCCGCATCGCTTCACTGGATAATTCTAGCGCCCAAAGTGCCGTTACCGAGCGGCTAAATCGACTTCTGTTTGGCGATTCTCAGATTTTCTCAGCCCGCTTTCCGCGCAGACGTTCGGTGCACGACTTCTGCGTCGGCAAAATCGTCGAATTCTTTTAGATTTAAAGGGGCAGCGCGTCACTTTTTCTGGTCTCCGTGGTCCCGTCTCCATGGAGATGTTGTTTTGTCTGGAGTTAAACAAAACCATCTTGCATTTACCCAATAAAATGGGTTTTAACAGGGAGGCAGCGATGTGGTTTTCGACATGTAGCTCGACACACGGGTCATGATTTCGATTCGATTTCGACCCGTTTTAAGAAGCAAAAAAAGAAAATCTCATGTAATTTTTTCTGCTAATGAGTCTAATATAATAACACTATGATAATACACTCCGAAAAATACAGTAAATCACAGCAGAACTGTACAGTTATAGTTCATATGTGAAGAGTTTTAGTTCATTTGGTTCAGTGATTCACAGGTCAGAATTTGTATTCAGTGAAAATAAGAACAGTTCAGTCTCAGGATGTTTTATATTTGATAAAACACCAGTTTACTCTTAACTGTTAGAGGAGCTACACTATCAGACTGTTCCCTCATTACTGATGATTTTCCTCCTGAGTCTCTGGGTTCACATGTTTCCCTCCAGCAGAGACAGAAGCTCCGCCTCCTGGACACGAAAACTCTGTTATATCACAGAAATAATAATAATAATAATAATAATAATAATAATAATAATAATAATAATAATAATAATAATAATAATAATAATAATAATAATAATAATAATAATAATAATAAAATAATAATAATAATAATAATAATAATAATAATAATAATAATAATAATAATAATAATAATAATAATAATAATAATAATAATAATAATAATAATAATAATAATAATAATAATAATAATAATAATAATAATGCATCAGTTTTATACGGCGCTTTTCTGGACACTCAAAGACACTTTACAGCATTATTCATTCACTCCAGACCCGGTGGTGTAAACTACTATTGTAGCCACAGCTGCCCTGGGGCAGACTGACAGAAGCGAGGCTGCCAATCTGCGCCATCGGCCCCTCCGACCACCACCAGCACTCACACACCACTTTCATACTAGGCAATGTGGGTGATGTGCCTTGCCTAAGGACACTACGACAGTTTTTGCCACTGGCCCCACTGTGGCACCTGGAATTCCCAGTGTCTCCATCCAAGTCCTGACCAGGTCCGGCCCTGATGTCTCACAGGAGCGTTTTCTGACTGAAACTTATGACACAGAGTCTGAGAAACAGATCGTGGATATTGTGAGTAGCGTCGTGTTTTTATTAAAGCCGCTGTAAAATCAAAAGTGATTCTATAATATTTAAAAGTTCATATCGTTGTCATTTCTGGGCCTATCGATGTAAAATAAAGAGCGAGTGAAAGATAAAACCCTCCTCTGTTAGAACATCTCAGCTGTGAGTCCCTGTGGAGCTGTTTTCTGCTGCTTCTGAGGAGGACGCAGCGATAAAACTGTTTCCCTTTTGGATGAAAATAAATGACAAAACAGTGTGTAAACGTGTGTATGGAATGGTGAGACCAGCATCAAACAAACACGTGTTGTTTTATCGAATAGCACCGCATCCCTAGTTTTTATTGACTTCAAAACGACGTGTGTCCAGGGCGTCGGCGTCAGAAGTAAAAAAAAGCTGAAGTTTTGGTGTCGGACAGGCAGAGTCAACCAAACAGGGGCGAGTCTCCAGTGACAGAGACGTTATTACAGAACAAGAAATCTACGCTGTGTCATTAGCGGATTATAAATATAAACACACCGCAGACACTGAGCCGAACGCTTTTTTAACCCTCTGGTCTGAACGCACCATTAACGCCGTTACACACTACAGGATTCTTCGGTCTGAAATGATTTTTAAACATGCGGCAAAAAGCGCAAACACCACAGACGCGAGGAGAAACTTATGAGACTAAAAATCTCCGATCGTAAAGTCTGCAGCGGGATCTGTGTGTGGACCACAGGATCTAAAGCTGTGAGCGCGATCAAAGCGAATAAAACCACTCGCTCTGAGACTCTGAAGTGTTCAGAGATCAGACTCTGCACTTCCACTTTAGACACAAGTCCAAACTGTGTGATTATTCTGTGTGAAATGTGGAGCGAGACTTCAGATACAGGATTTTTAAAGCAGAAAAGAGGAGATAAAGTCCACAGGAAGTAGAGTCACTGTCGCTGATCTGCAGCTTTTCGCTCTGTGGACGTAAACAAACACACGAGGAACAACTTTCGCCTTTTTACTTTCAAAAAACGCTTCAAACTGGATTCACAGTGCGGTTTTGTGGACTGGAGTCATTATTTGCGGACGACAATTTCTCTGGATAATGTGGATGAGACGCTGCAGTTTAAATGTTCCACTTTACATTAGGTGAGTCATAAAGTCTTTATTTTCTCTCTGTCCTGAGTTTGTTTGTTGCGTCTCTGTGTCCGTCGCTCCTCGGCCCCTGACTCTGTTTTATCGTCTGTTTCCGTTGCGTTGTTGATGTTCGGCGGTTCTGATCTGACACTGACTCCACACACGAGGAGCAGCGGCTTCAGAATCGCACACGGAGACAAAAAGTCGAGTCGGGAAGAAGAAATCGCCGCCAAAATCGGGCAAATTCTCCTGTAGCGAGTGACGGCCTTTAGTCTAAGTCTAATGCTACACTGGTTTTAGTTTTATGACGGCACTACAGGCATTTTTATCCACCGTGCGCTGAGAGAACACACAGTATTTTCTCATTTTCTTATTTCAGGAAGTGCAGTTTTAGAAAATGAAGCCGCGTCTCCAGAGCCTTTAGTAAAACAGAGAAAAATTCCAAGAAATGGATAAAAGAATTCAGGGAAAAGTGGAATGATCGATCGTCCAGACTTTAAATCCGCTCTCCTGATTCAGATTCCAGCGCTCCAAACTCGGCTCGGCCCTCGATTCTCTGCTCTGGGGTGAAAAACCTGTGGGTGGCCCCTGGGTGGCCCCTGGGTGGCCCCTGGGTGGCCCCTGGGTGGCCCCTGGGTGGCCCCTGGGTGACCCCTGGGTGACCCCTGGGTGGCCCCTGGGTGACCCCTGGGTGACCCCTGGGTGGTGTTTTCGTGCTTCGTGAGCGTTCGTGTTAAAAGGAAGAGCAGCTCTGCACTCGGCTGAAAAGTGGAGGAGGTGGAAGGTGCAGATAAATAAAAGATGCAGGGTAAGAGAGGAGAGAGGGATGAGAGGGAGGAGAAGAGGGAGAGGGGAGAGGGAAGAGAGAAGAAAGGGAGGAGTGAAAGAAGAGAGGGGAGAAATGAGGAGAGGAGAGAGGGGGAGACAAGAGAGAGGAGAGAAAGAAGAGACAGAGAGGAGAAAGAGAGGGGAGAGAGGAGAGGAGAGAAAGGAGAGAAAGAAGAGACAGAGAGGAGAAAGAGAGGGGAGAGAGGAGGAGAGGAGAGAGGAAGGAGAGAAACAAGAGACAGAGAGGAGAAAGAGGGGAGAGAGGAGAGGAGAGAGGAAGGAGAGAAAGAAGAGACAGAGACGAGAAAGAGGGGAGAGAGGAGGAGAGGAAGAAGAGACAGAGAGAAAGAGAGGGGAGAGAGGAGGAGAGAGAATGAAGAGAGGGAGGGGAGAGAGGGGAAGGAAAGAGATGAGAAAGGAGGAGAGAAGAGAGGGGGCGAGAAAGTAAAGATGAGAGAAAAGGGGAGAGAGGGTAAAGAGAAGAGAGGGAGGAGAGAAAGAGATGAGAAAGAGAGGAGAAGAAAGAGAGGGAGGAGGAAAGAGAAAAGAGATGAGAGAGAGGATAGAGAGAAGAGGGGGGAAGAAGAGAGGGGAGAGACAAAAGAGAGGAGAGAGGGGGAAAGAAAAGAGGGAGGAGAGAAAAAAGAGACAGAGAGGAGAAAAAGAGGGGACAAAAGAGAGGAGAGAGAGAGGGGAGACAGAGAGCAGAGGGAGGAGAAAGAGAAGGAAAAAGTAAAAAGGGGAAAGGAAGAGAGAGGAGAAAGAGAGGAAAGAGAGAAGAGAGACAGCAAAGAAAGAGGGGGAGGGAAGAAAGCTGGAAAGTGAGGGCAGAGAGAGGGAGCGATGAGAGCAACAGAGGGAAGAGAGAGAAGAGAGGGAGGAGAGAGGGGAAGGGGGAAGAGAGAGAAGAGAGGGAGGAGAGAGGGGAAGGGGGAAGAGAGAGGAGAGGGAGAGAAAGAAGAGAGAGTGAGAGAAAGAAAGAGGGCAGAGAGGAGAGAAAGGAGAGATGACAGATAGAGAGAAGAGAGAGAGAGGGAGAACTACAAAAAATACTAAGAATATACGGAGAAATGTCTTATATAGAAGGACAAAAAGCCTAAATTTACGAGATAAAATTGCTTGAATTGTTTAGTTTTTTGATTTGTAAAATAAAGACAGAAAGAAAAAGAAAAGAAAGAAAGAGAACGACTGCACACTTTCATTTGCACAAGAGAATAAATAATCGCAAAAGCATAAATCTGCTTCGAAAAGAACTCAGTCGCATCGTAACTTTCTGGTTTAATGCCATACTGTGGGAAATTATCGCCAAAGGAACACGGTTTCCATGGAAACAAGCAGGAAGAGGCTCCTCCAGACTAAATAAGAGTCAGGTTTGTGGAGAGGCGAGCTCGCTCTCAGCAAGGGCCCATGTTTCAGTGCAATGAACAACCTATTTATTATTTCCAGGATTATTTCCAGTTTTATTTCCAGTATTATTTCAGTTTTTTCCCAGTATTATTTCCAGTATTCCCACTATTATTTCCTGTATTATTTTCGGTATTATTTCCTGTGTTATTTCCAAAATTCCCACTATTATTTCCATTTTTATTTCCAGTATTCCCACTGTTATTTCCGGTCTTATTTCCAGTTTTATTTCCAGCATTTCCAGTATTATTTCCAGTGTTATTTCCAGTTTAATTTCCAGTATTCCCACTATTATTTTGCTGTATTATTTCCAGTTTTATTTCCAGTATTATTTCCAGTTTAATTTCCAGTATTCCCACTATTATTTTGCTGTATTATTTCCAGTTTTATTTCTAGTATTATTTCCAGTGTTATTTCCAGTTTAATTTCCAGTATTCCCACTATTATTTTGCTGTATTATTTCCAGTTTTATTTCCAGTATTTCCAGTATTATTTCCAGTTTAATTTCCAGTATTCCCACTATTATTTTGCTGTATTATTTCCAGTTTTATTTCTAGTATTATTTCCAGTATTATTTCCAGTTTAATTTCCAGTATTCCCACTATTATTTTGCTGTATTATTTCCAGTTTAATTTCCAGTATTTCCAGTATTATTTCCAGTTTAATTTCCAGTATTCCCACTATTATTTTGCTGTATTATTTCCAGTTTTATTTCTAGTATTATTTCCAGTGTTATTTCCAGTTTAATTTCCAGTATTCCCACTATTATTTTGCTGTATTATTTCCAGTTTTATTTCTAGTATTATTTCCAGTGTTATTTCCAGTTTAATTTCCAGTATTCCCACTATTATTTTGCTGTATTATTTCTGCTATTATTTCCAGTTTAATTTCCAGTATTTCCAGTATTATTTCCAGTTTTATTTCCAGTATTTCCAGTATTATTTCCAGTTTTATTTCCAGTACAGTTTCTGTGTTTCGGTGCCTATAGTGAGAACTCAAAATAATATAAACAGATTAAATTGTCTTTGTGATTTGTCATATGTCCTTGTACTTTCTGAATGTCCAATCAGCACAGAAAAACAAACCTGTTGAACTTTAACGCACACAAACGTCCTCATAACGTACAGAACCGTGTGTGACGTGGTTCTGAACACCAAATAAGGGAAAAGCTTTTACCTGTGAAGTAGACGCTGAGAGACTCCGGCAGCCCTGCACAAAACACACAAAACAAAACACAGGGATTAAAAAAGACGAGCGGGACCGGAGAGTTCAGGAACGACGGTGTTTTCCGAGCGCGTGGAGCAGGTCTGAACGTTCGAAGGCCTAAACCCGGAGGAAGTCAAACTAACGGGAGCTTTGATGTGGGATTAGGATTATCTGTGGCGCGTCTGTATTACGTCGCTGTAAATCCAGCACTGCTGATTGAAACATCAGAGGGAAAGTTTGGAGAAGCAGAGAGTCGAAGAGTCGAGACCTGCGGGAAGTCGCCCCATCAAACGCAAACCTGCACAAAAACTATGTCCATCGTTTGTGCTGCTTTAGTTTTGGAGAAATTAACGATTCTTTTACAGGTCACAGGAAGCTTCAAAATGCTCGAAAACGCCCCAAATGGAGTCAATCATTTGTGCTTCATTTGTGCTGTTTTGTGCTGTGACAGTTTCATTTGTGTGAGTTTATTTCTAAAATTATTCATTATTATTTCTGTGGTAATTATCGGACGTCATTTCCGCTCGTCTGACGGCGACGAACTCCACAAAACTAGAGAAGAGAAACGACCTGAGGCTGAGGAAAAGTCTGTGTTATTCTATAAAATATGAATCAAAAGCAAATGACTAAAGACTGAAACAGACTTTTCCTCAGCCTCAGGTCGTTTCTCTTCACGAGTTTTGTGGAGTTTGTCACCGTCAGCTGAGCGGAAATGACGTCCGATAATTACCACAGAAATAATAATGAATAATTTTAGAAATAAACTCACACAAATGAAACTGTCACAGCACAAAACAGCACAAACCAAATACAAACATTTTCTATGATTTTCTTCCTGTTTTGAGGCTGTTTCACATTTTGAGGTTCTGGACGACGTCATCGGGCGAAAATAAAACTGCAAATATCTGAAGAACCAGAATCACACAAACAAAACTTTTTGCAGCACAAACGATTGACTCCATTTTGGGCGTTTTCGAGCATTTTGAAGCTTCCTGTGGGTCTGACCCCAGTTTGACCTGTAAAAGAATCGTTAATTTCTCCCAAACTAAAGCAGCACAAACAAAACTTTTTGCAGCACAAACGACTGACTCCGTACATGTGCAGGTCTGAGTTTGATGGGGCGACTTCACGCAGGAGGAGTCGAGTCGAACGCAAAGAAACCACGAGTGTTTTTAACTGTGATGTTGTAGGTGAGTGTGTCAGATGCCCTTACGGACGCCACTCACTACAGCACAGGTGTCAGACATGACCTTTAATCTGGCCCTCGTCTGATTCTCTATTCAAATATTTCAATTTTTCAGATTTTGCTGGTAATATTCTGTGCTGTTTTGCACAGCAGCGTCTCCAGTGCTTCTGTGCGCGGCGCCTCCACCAGAGCGGCACAAATGAAGACTTTCCTCTTTCCAAACGCTCTTAAAGGACGATCGTTTTGACTTTCAACTGTGACACCCTCATCAGCAAAGTGTCCAACATGAGAAAAGTGGAGCTGAGTGCAGAATTTTCCAAGAAAAATGGACTAATTCCTATTTGTACCTGGAGGTAAATGGGAAACCTGAGCTCTGTGTGTTTGAAACAAGTGGCAGCGCTCAAGGAAAATAATCGTAAACGCCACTACGAGACACAGCGAAAAATACAATAACCTGAACGGAGAATTGAGACGACAGAAGATGAACTAATTATTACTGAGACTGAAGAACCAGACGTCTGTTTTCACCCGGAGCCAAGAGGTTAATGATGCTGCAGCAAAGTGACCTGACCCAGCATAATATGATCAGAGTTTGGAAAATCAAATCACATAAAAGAGATTTCTGCAATAGATTTGCATTTCTCTGCACAAATATTTGGACTTGATGCAATTTTTGGGGTATAAATGCACAAATATTTGGACTTGATGCTATTTTTGGGGTATAAATGCACAAATATTTGGGCTTTTTGCTATTTTTGGGGTATAAATGCACAAATATTTGGACTTTTTGCTATTTTTGGGGTATAAATGCACAAATATTTGGACTTTTTGCTATTTTTGGGGTATAAATGCACAAATATTTGGACTTGATGCTATTTTTGGGGTAGATATGCACAAATATTTGGACTTTTTGCTATTTTTGGGGTAAATATGCACAAATATTTGGACTTATTGCTATTTTTAGGGTATAAATGCACAAATATTTGGACTTATTGCTATTTTTGGGGTATAAATGCACAAATATTTGGACTTGATGCTATTTTTGGGGTAGATATGCACAAATATTCGGACTTATTGCTATTTTTGGGGTAAATATGCACAAATATTTGGACTTTTTGCTATTTTTGGGGTATAAATGCACAAATATTTGGACTTATTGCTATTTTTAGGGTATAAATGCACAAATATTTGGACTTGATGCTATTTTTGGGGTAGATATGCACAAATATTTGGACTTGATGCTATTTTTGGGGTAGATATGCACAAATATTCGGACTTATTGCTATTTTTGGGGTAAATATGCACAAATATTTGGACTTATTGCTATTTTTGGGGTAAATATGCACAAATATTTGGACTTATTGCTATTTTTGGGGTATAAATGCACAAATATTTGGACTTATTGCTATTTTTGGGGTAAATATGCACAGATATTTGGACTTTTTGCTATTTTTGGGGTAAATATGCACAAATATTTGGACTTATTGCTATTTTTGGGGGTAAATATGCACAAATATTTGGACTTTTTGCTATTTTTGGGGTATAAATGCACAAATATTTGGACTTTTTGCTATTTTTGGGGTAAATATGCACAAATATTTGGACTTATTGCTATTTTTGGGGTATAAATGCACAAATATTTGGACTTATTGCTATTTTTGGGGTAGATATGCACAAATATTTGGACTTATTGCTATTTTTGGGGTAGATATGCACAAATATTTGGACTTATTGCTATTTTTGGGGTAGATATGCACAAATATTTGGACTTTTTGCTATTTTTGGGGTATAAATGCACAAATATTTGGACTTATTGCTATTTTTGGGGTAGATATGCACAAATATTTTGACTTATTGCTATTTTTGGGTTAAATATGCACAAATATTTGGACTTTTTGCTATTTTTGGGGTAGATATGCACAAATATTTGGACTTATTGCTATTTTTGGGGTAGATATGCACAAATATTTGGACTTTTTGCTATTTTTGGGGTAGATATGCACAAATATTTGGACTTATTGCTATTTTTGGGGTAGATATGCACAAATATTTTGACTTATTGCTATTTTTGGGGTAAATATGCACAAATATTTGGACTTTTTGCTATTTTTGGGGTAGATATGCACAAATATTTGGACTTATTGCTATTTTTGGGGTAGATATGCACAAATATTTGGACTTATTGCTATTTTTGGGGTATAAATGCACAAATATTTGGACTTGATGCTATTTTTGGGGTAAATATGCACAAATATTTGGACTTTTTGCTATTTTTGGGGTATAAATGCACAAATATTTGGACTTTTTGCTATTTTTGGGGTATAAATGCACAAATATTTGGACTTTTTGCTATTTTTGGGG
>CM068358.1:38478816-38513816 GCA_034769755.1 Odontamblyopus lacepedii
CCTGGTTTAATCCTGGTTTAGCCCTGGTTTAGCCCTGGTTTAGTCCTGGTTTAGTCCTGGTTTAGTCCTGGTCTAGCCCTGCTTTAGTCCTGGTTTAATCCTGGTTTAGCCCTGGTCTAGCCCTGCTTTAGTCTTGGTCTAGACCTGCTTTAGTCCTGGTTTAATCCTGGTTTAGTCCTGGTTTAGTCCTGGTCCAGACCTGCTTTAGTCCTGGTTTACTCTTGGAACGTTCCGGACAGTCTATGGTTCCACCTTGTGATGTCATCACGTGGCGATACAGGAAGTGCTCCACTGTGTTTTTAAACTCCACACACCTTCACTAGAATCATCTGGATGGACTAAACTTCAGCCCTGGAATTTCCGATCTCCACTGAGCCAAAGGTGAAATGAGCTGTTCACTTGAAAACTACAGTGAAAACTACAGCTTCATGACATCACAAGGTGGAACAGAGCGTTTTGAGCTTTGGCGATATGGACAGACTAATAATACAGGATTATTTAAACGTGTGTGAATGAAACAAAAGACGACTCCAGGTCTGTTTTTGAGGAGGAAACGACGATGATGACACGACTTGAAGCTCACAAGAGTCCGTTCTGTGTAATATAAGACCTTTAAAAGCTGTTTTTAGTTGATTTTTCGTGTGCATTTTGCTTACCGTATCCAGCGGGCAGCGGTTTGGTGATGTTGTAGATGAGTTTGTCACTGGGCGTTTCCGAATCGACAAAAGACAGAGCGGCGGGAGTGATCTCAGTGACCCTGTCCTCCAGCGCCTACAGCACAGAACAGGGCGAATCAGAAGAAAACACACACGAAAATGTCCTGTTCCTAATCCTGCTCATTTTCTTATCAAATACAGTCATTTGTGTGCTTTTTCAGTCTGAACAGCACTTTTTTCGTTTAATTCTACAGTTCTGGATCATAAAACAGCCGCTTGAGCTAAACTGTGACCACCCACGTTCTTTGGAAGTAATAATTTTGACAAATGTTCATTGCAGATCCTTTAAGAAGCTAAAATACAGAGAGTTTAACAGCGACGTACAGGATTTAAAAAGCATAAAAAAAACAGAACGGGCTCATTTTAAACGTGGTCAAAATGTATTCTTCACGTTATTAAAATCCTCATTATTCACTCCAGACGTGAGTTAATTTCACAATTTTGGAGACCACACAGCCAACAGAACCTTACTTCCTGGTTCGCAGACGATAAAAATGCTTGATAATTAAATGTAAACAACGCAAAGCTGCTTTTACAATACAGTTCTATTGGGGCAAAACAAATTTTACTTTATTACATGGGAAAAAATAATTTATTTTCCGTTTCACTCTTTTAAAACCGCGGCCGTATGACTATAATTTACAGTTTTTACCGCACACCTCGGAGTTGGCGTCGCTGTTATACGATGACCTGGTGACTATTTTGCCAACTTTGTCGCACGATTCCTGCCTTTTCTCGCCAATTTACCACAACTTTCCTCTTACGCCACAGCAGCTACGACGACATCGCTGCTTCCTCTGAAATGCCAAACTGAACTAATATCCTCCAGAGTTTTCCTCCGCTGTTTTACCACAGAAGGTTACGTTTTAAGACCTCTGTGAAGTCGCCCCATCAAACTCAAACCTACACAAAAACTATGTCAGTCGTTTGTGCTTCGTTTGTGCTGCAAAAAGTTTTGTTTGTGCTGCTTTAATTTTGAGAAATTAACAATTCTTTTACAGGTCAAATTGGGGTCAGACCCACAGGAAGCTTCAAAATGCTCGAAAACGCCCAAAATGGAGTCAGTCGTTTGTGCTGCAAAAAGTTTTGTTTGTGTGATTCTGGTTCTTCAGATATTTGCAGTTTTATTTTGGGTCGATGACGTCGTCCAGAACCTCAGAATGTGAAACAAATGTGTGATGCAGAAAATTATAGAAAATGTTTGTATTTCGCTGTGACAATTTTAATTTGTGCAAGTTTATTTCTAAAATGATTCATTATTATTTCTGTGGTAATTATAGGACCTCATTTCTGCTCAGCTGACGGCGACAAACTCCACAAAACGAGTGACGATAAACAATCTGAGGCTGTGGAAAAGTCTGTATCCTATAATTACCGCAGAAATAATAATAAATAATTTTAGAAATAAACTCGCGCAAATGAAAACTGTCACAGCACAAAACAGCACAAACCAAATACAAACGTTTTCTATCATTTTCTTCCTGTTTTGAGGCTGTTTCACATTCTGAGGTTCTGGACGACGTCATCGGCTGAAAATAAAACTGCAAATATCTGAAGAACCAGAATCACACAAATGAAACTTTTTGCAGCACAAACGACTGACTCCATTTTGGGCGTTTTCGAGCATTTTGAAGCTTCCTGTGGGTCTGACCCCAGTTTGACCTGTAAAAGAATCGTTAAATTCCCCAAAACTAAAGAAGCACAAATGAAACTTTTCACAGCACAAACGATTGACAGAGTTTTTGTGTAGGTTTGAGTTTGATGTTGACGACTTCACGCAGGTCATTTTAAGTCCTATTGTTTATTTTTCCGCCGCACCGAAGCCACGGCGATCAACAATGTGTAAAACGCGATCGTCTACGTAAAAACAAAGCAAAACAAAACAGGCGAAGAAGAAAAACGTGCAGCGTCAGTGCTCACGTCTTCCTCCTTGATTTGTTTTAGACTCTGCGTTTATTTGGAACCGATGGTTATTTATCAAAATATTCACCTGCACCCGGCGTTTAAAAGGTTTAATGGCCTCTTATAGGAAAAAAAGTACCGTATTTTTCAGGGTTTGGGTGTTTCCTGCGACTTATACTCAGGTGCGACTTATATATTACATTTTTCACACTGACAGTCCATAGACCAAATATACGAATCGTATATATGAATCAAAAATGAAAAAACAAATTATTATCTGTTTTTTCATTTTGGTTTTAGAGACAAATAATAAAGAAAAGAGTTGTTTTTTCGTTTTCTTATTTTTGGTTCTATTGAAAAATCGAATGATACACAGATTCTTCTCTTTTGGGTTGTTCTTATTACTAAAACTTCTATAACTTCATAAATTTCCCCCCAAAAGTGCAACTTTTATGTTTTTTTTATGTTGTGATATGTTTTTTTTCTTCTTCATTACGCATTTTTTTGGCTGGTGCGACTTATACTCCGGAAAAAACGGGACTTTACTCATCGTCTTTACTCACTGTTCAGCTCCGTTTCATCTCATTCTGTAATTTAATTGTGTTTTTTGTTTTATTTTCTTAACACATGCCCATAAAAGAGCTGTTTAGTCACGTTTTGTGCAATAACCTCTTCCGACAAACACTTTTCTCCATACATATTGTTATTGCTTTGTCCGGAATGTTCCACAGTACGGTATTAAACCTTTCTATCTTTACATAAAACAAACTAGGCCAGGTTAGAGGTCAGATCTGTGGAGAGGCGACCCCGCTCACAGTCAGAACGCCTGTTTTTCGAGGTATTTTTGAGCTGTAAATGTAAATTAGAGACGTTTAATGTCACACTGTGGGACATTCCAGGCAGGGGCAATGACGTATCCATAGAAACAAGCAGATGACGGACCTCAACTCGAAAGTTACACAGTGCAGCTTCAAGCATTATGAAGTCTTTAGGAAGCAAGTCGGCCAAAACACAAGATCGATTTGAGACCGAAAGCCAAAAGCGTAAAAAGTGCAAACGTCAGCGCGTCGATATATCGGTCTATCTCTAATAAAAAAAACAGAAAAATAAATAAAATCCTGTGAAGTAAATCCAGAACGGCTTTGAGGAAAGTTTGGAAGTTGAACAGACTTGACCCTGCGCAAAGACTGAAGGTTTGGGAGTATCGGCGGGTTCACGTTCGGGCGGTTCGGGGAGGACGGGCGGAGGAGGAGGATACCGTGATTTGGAGCTCGCAGTCCGGGGAGAGCTGAGGGAACCCGGGCAGCTGAGGCAGGACCCCGATGGTGAAGGTCTGAGGGTCGCTCTGGAACTGGGGCCCCGAGTCTGCGGAGACCTGGAAACGAACAGAAGACAGAGAGAGAGAGACGGTTAGACGCGCTCGGACAGTTCAGTTCAGTTCAGGCAGTTCGCTCAGCTACGGTGCGTCAGATTATCCATCCGTCTCCACGCCGACACGAAACCCGACGCTCGGAAGAACTCAGAGGAAAAAGGCGAGGGTTCCGAGACAGAATCCAAGTTGGCTGTGTGGTGGAAATCTTTGACTTTGTTTTCTGTTGTGGTCTATTTAAGCTAAAGAATGTATTTTATGGGTTTAGAGAACTGTAAACTAACAACTGCTGAAGCGTTTCTGTGTTCCTGACACGTGTGGCGGTGTAATCTGCTGTTCCTGAGGTATCTGAAGACAGCTCACAGGTTAAAACTGTTGCTTTGCTTATTCTCATCATTTAGAACAGTGAGATCCTCGGGGGCAAATCTGATCGATGCTGAACTAGACAAGTCGTCTCTGTTTGGAGGTTGTTTAGATTTACTGTAGTATGTTTTAGAGGTAAGATCTTAAGCCCGAGCCCGACCCTAAAATGTCAATCATTGCTTCGGGTCGGGCTTCTCTCTCACTGACTTTTTTAAAATAAATAAACAGTTACATTCGTGCGCAGAGCATGAGCCAGAGCCAGCGCATGCTCTGCGCACGTGAACGACGCCCTCTTAATAATCTTCCCCTCCGCAGGTCCGCATGAAATTTCGGGTTTGCTTCGGGCTCGGGCCTGCAAATCAAGTTAATTGGTCGGGCTCGGGTCGGGCTTTAATACCCGCGGGTCGGGTCGGGCTGGATTTTTTAGGCCCGATCTTACCTCTAGTATGTTTTACCTCATGTTGATGTTACGACGTTTGTCGACTGTATAAGAGCCTGTTTTTGTTTCACCATTTATAGATTAGGGAGAGACGGACTTTGAGTGAGGGACAGAAGGTTTTCATTTTCTCTGTAATTGTGGCACAATTGCGTTAATACATCCAGACTCTTTGATTTCTTCTCTCCAGTTTTTATGCTTCTCAGATTCACAAATCCACAACAGGCTGCACGCAGAGTCACTTTTAGTATGAACTGTTTTCTTTGTGTTTGGACGCTTTGGTGGTTTAAATGACTCGTGTCACTGCGGTACTTTCCTGCGTCTATATCACTGCCTATTCAAGATTTCTTGGTTATTAGGTCGGTGAAAACTGCCTGACAGGACTTTAGATAAACTAAGGGAGTTTGCAGATGTCGCAGCGATGAACTCTCTTTCCACAGAAGCACAAGTTTAAAACACCGTCTTTATTAAAGCAAAACACGGGTTTGATTCGGCGGCAGCGACGACGCTACTGCACCAACAGCAAACCGAGCACGACAACCCGCGGCAATGTTGTCGACAAAACTACCAGCGACAGGAAAATGGCATTTTTGAAGAATAATTAAATGCGATTAATCGTGATTAACCAAAATTCTAAAGTGTGATTAATCTGATTTAAAAATGAATCGTTTGACAGCACTACTTAGGATTTACGATTGTTTATTTGTCTTATGAAGGTTCAACACGAGGTCAACAGAGCAATGAAATGCAAGGGAAATAAGCAAACAATATAGTAAGAAATTTAATAAAATAAAATACAAACTACAGATATAACAAAATGTAATAAAATACAGTAAAATACAAAGTTGCAGGTAGGATTAAATAAGGTGTAAAGTGCGTCTGTATCACTGCCTGTGGGTGTGGGAGTCGGTGTTGTGCTGAGGCCAATAATGAACAAAGACGTGTTTTAACGGGTGTTCCTGAACGTCCCAGGGGGTCGCTCCCAGAAGATCAACAACGACAATAACAGATTTGCAGTCGCCGTCCACGTTTTTCTCCAAGTCGACCTCGCGAAACATAATAAAACGCCTGAAATGCGGACGTGGAGTCGTATTTGAGTCGGCTCGCAGAGGATAACCGAGCCGTCTTTGCGTCATCCATTGTCTATTTGTTTTCTTTACAAACAGTAGCTTAAATATTCGGTATGGAGTAAAAGAAGAAGTAAAACTCAATATTATTACTCGAGCAGAAGCAACACAGTGATCAGTGGTGCAAGAAATCCGATATAATAATACGTAAGAGTAAAAAGTATTGAAACTTCTACACAAGTAAACATAATTAGAGCCCAACTGAAAGAAACACACATTAAATTATGCAAAAGTCTGGTCTCCTCAAAAATGAGAAACTAGAAATGAAATTATTGTGTCTGGAAACGACTGTATAAAGTAAAATTATATTTAAAGAGGAGCTGTTTTATTTCTATGGGGCATTAACTGCACACACACCATAATCACAGCACCATGTTACTTTTATTGGTTTGTATTGAGATGCTTCATAAAGTTCAGTTTGGTTTTTCAAGTTCCGAGTCTCCGCTCACTTTGCTCCATGTGCTAAGTCCCGCCCCCTTCAGAGCACGATCACAACACTCACGTCGGGTTTGCGAAGTTGTCGTGTCGTGTTTTGGATCACGCTTTTGTATATTTACGAAAAAAATGCCGCGCGGGTCGTACTGCTAACCGTAAAGACAGCTCGAATACTGCCCAGAGGAGATCGCTAAATTACTCAGACATGCATGGATGACATTTTAAACCTCGTCAGGCGTGTTTTGGATGAAGGAACAATGTTAGAACTAGTGATGCAACAATATTCGATAGGGTAGTGCTGTTCGATACTGATCTCAGGATTCGATACACGTGTTTGTTCGATATACGTGTCGATTTTTATTTTTATTTAACCTTTATTTAACCAGGAAAGTCTCATTTTCAAGGAAATCCTGGCCACACACTCCACTTTCACACTAGGCCATGTGGGTTAAGTGTCTTGCCTAAGGACACAACAACCGTTTTTTGTGACTGGCGCCCCCCTGTGGCACCTGGAATTCCCAGTGTCTCCCATCCAAGTGCTGACCAGTCCCTGCGGAGCTTCTGAGATCTGACGGGATCAGACTTTGACAAACCGGTTTGGCCACAGTTTAAAATGTACATACACGTGTTCCTCCATGCGCTCTGTGTTTATTTTGGTCCAATGGAAAACAGTTTTATCGCAGTGTCCTTCTCAGATGCGGCAAAAAACATCTCTACAGGGACTCACGGCTGAAATATTCTAACAGAGGAGGGTTTTATCTTTCACTCGCTCTTTATTTTACGTTGATAGACCCAGGAACGACAAAGATATGAACTTTTAAATACTTTAGAATCGCCTTTATTTAACCAGGAAAGTCCCGTTGAGATGAAAAACCTCCTTTTCAAGGGAGTCCTGGCCAAGAGGCACCAGGAAATTCATACAGTTACAATATTACAGACAAATACAGAAGAAATAAAAAACAATTCTGTAAAACAAGTGCAGCTCATGGAGTCGGACTCTTAGGCCTTGTCCACACGTAGCCGGGTATCTGATAAACCGAAGATGTTTTGCTGCGTTTTGACCTGTCATCCACACGAACACGCATCAGAAACGAGTATTCAGGGAAAACTCCGGCCAAAGTGAAGATTTTTGAAAACTCCGTTTATGCGTGTTTGTGTGGACAGAGATCACTGGGGTTTTGCGTTTTAAAACGTCACTGTCTGCGCCAAAAAATATGAATCTGCCCTGACGTCAACCGTGCGACATTTGTTTAGGCGACTGCAAAAGCCAAAGCCAAAGCAGACTATGGACCGGAGTCGTTTCTTGAGACCCAATCAATATTTTGTTGCGTCTTTTGAAGTTTATACTCCAAAATGTTTTCTGTTGTTTAAGTTTAGGCGGAAGTGACAGTGAAGTGAGGGCTCAATGGAAATAACGCCATCTACAGGTTTGGAATGCGTATGAATGTGGTTGAAAACGCAGATGTTCGGTTATGTGTGGAAGGCATTTTTTTCGAAGACGAGGTGGTGTGGATAAAACAGTTTTTATAAACGGAGGGTGGGAAATGTTCGGTTTTAAAAATACCCGGCTACCTGTGTACATGGCCTTAGATTAGACTTGAAAGCATCAGAGAAATGAAATTAACCAAGTTCCTCCTGCAACACGTTCCAAGATGAAGGCGCAGAGTCGACAAAAGCTTTTTCGCCAAGTTCAGTCCGAGCGAAAAGGAAACGGAGCGAGAGACGATCCCGTGAGCGAAGAGAAGATGAACTGGTTTTTCTCTGTGACACTGATGAACAAATATAGGAGGGCAATAGTCCAAGTCGAGCCTTCGAGATGAAACCAAATATGAACCTGCGACGAGGCTCGTGAGATACGCCGTTTAATTCTCAGACTCTGCGTCATAAGTGTCAGTCGGAAAACGCTCCGCTGAGACATTTCTGCGATGTAACAGAGTTTTAGTGTCCAGGAGGAGGAGCTTCTGTCTCCGCTGGAGGGAAACATGTGAAACCAGAGACTCGGGAGGAAAACAAATCAGCAAATCATCATCAAAGAAGGAAAAGTCTGATCAGGTCCATATACTCTGGTCTTGCCCAGAAATAACTAACTTCTGGGAAAAGGTGGTTGAACTAATCTACTCAGTGCTGGGCCTTCGAGTCTTTTTTTTTTACTTTATTTTTTAGTTTACACCCAGAATGTTTAAGTAACCCTGACGCATATGTGTTTACGATTATCCTGGTCTCAGGGAAAAGAGAGGCACCTACAATGGGACTTTTGACACGAATTATTAAACAAATCCGCACAATGGAGCTTATGATTTTCAATCTCCGCCTACAACGTCACAAGGGAGAAAATGACTGGAAAAAATGGGACTGTTATACACACTTCACAGACAATGATATACGACCTGCTGATTGTACACGTTGCCTTGTTTGGTTTTCATCATTTTTTTTGTTATTCTTCTGTATGCCCTAAAACTTTCTTAACAAGAGCTCCTCCAGCGGGGCAAAATACGCCCGTAATTTGAATAATTGTATATAGAATTAAGTTAGAATTTGTCAAACCGAGTTAAAGATGAATTGTTGGTGCAGTTTGGAAGTTTGACATTCCTAGGTGAGACGGTTGTGGAGTTAGAGCGCGGACAAGAAATTGTCCACAGACAGACGGACAGACAGACGGACAGACGGACAGACAGACGGACGGATAATCAATAGGGAAATCTGGCTCTTGCAGTAGGAGTATGAGTATGACATCATCACATTCTAGAATCGGAATTCCACCAATCAGATTGCAGCAACAGAACTTAAAGACACTACAAAGCTTTGATGTGTCCACAGACGGACGGACAGACGGACGGACGGACAGCGCCATACCATAATACGTCCCGTCTTATTACAACGGGCGTATAAAAATAAAGTTACAAAAAAAATGTGAGTGAATGAAGAACTATAAAGCGCTTTGTGTGTCATGAAAGACGCTGTATAAATGCAATGACTTAAAAAAAAAAGAATTAATCCTGACAAAGCTCTGTTCTTATTTTCACTTATTAAAAATTCTGAGCTGTGAATTAATGAACCAAACAAACTAAAACACTTCACATATGAACGAGAACTGTACAGGAGTTCTATGATGTGATTATGTGTTGTATGTAATGTTTGTGTTATTTTATTATATTAGACTCTTTAGCAGAAAAAATTACATGAGATTTTTTTTTTTTTTTTTTTGCCTATACAAATCGTGGGAAAACCATATTGTCGCATCCCTAGTTATAACATGGTGAAAAGCTCCAAAAAACATGCTTTTATTTGAGTTTTGGGCTTCGAATATCAAGACTTCGCTGTCCAACGATCATTCGGAAACACTGGATAACGCAGATGCCTTTAAGCCAGGGGAGTCAAACTCATTTTGGTCCGGGGGCCGTATGCAGCCTACTTTGATCCCAAAAGGGCCGGATCAGAAAACTCAGTTCTCTCTTCAAGTTATTGTATTTTTCTCCGTGTCTCGTAGTGGTGTTTAAGATTATATTCCTCGAGCAACGCCACTTGTTCCAAACACACTGAGCACAGATTTCTCATTCACCTCTGTCAACAAATAAGAATTAGACTATTTTTCTTGGGAAATCCTGAACTCAGCATCTGCTTTTCTCATTTTTTGACATTTTGCTGATGAGGGTCACGGTCGACAGTCAAAACGATCGTCCTTTAAGAGCGTTTGGAAAGAGGAAAGTCTTCATTTGTGCTGCTCTGGTGGGAGTCATAGCGTGCAGAAACACCGGAGACGCTGCTATGCTGAACGGTGCAGAAAATTAACAGAAAAATCTGAAAATTTTAAGTATTTTAATAGAAAAATCAGCCGAGGGCCAGATTAAAGGTCTTGGAGGGCCGGATCTGGCCCCCGGGCCGCATGTTTGACACATGTGCTTTAAAGCGTTACAGAGTCCATCCGCGAATCCGGCTAACGACCCCCCCGCCCGTCTCCACCTTCCCCCTCTCCCTCCGTCTCAAATCAGCCCATCTCCCTGCGACCGCACGCCGCCTTAATAGCCTTGTCGGCGTTTGTGCGTTACCGTAGTGATCCGCGGCTCGGGCTCTTGTACGTTTAAGAAGCCAATTTAAAAGCGCTCCTATTCCGCGCCGGCCCCCGTGTTCCTGTCATCCGGATAACGCGGGGAGGGCCGGAGAGATGTCATTTTCGAGGAACGTGAAAGCGGGAGCGCAGTTTGCAGCCCCGTGTCGCATTGATCTGGGGGTTCGGCTGATCAGAAAGCCGCGGGGTCCATTAACATTTAAAGAACATGTGGAGATGTGGAGCGTGGCAGGGGAGCGGGCGAGTCTCAGTCCCGCTGCAGAGGGCGTTCTCAGAGGGCTCTGACTGGGCTAATTAAAGACTTCTATTCCCTTTTTCACAGTTTCAAAGTTGTGGGCGATATTACTTTTAACAAGCCCCTATTACGCTATTTTCTGTTCTAGATTTTAATGTTGTTTCCTCATCAAATGGACCCGGTGTGTTTTTAAATGTCACACACCTTCGTTAGAATAATTTGGATGATTTCAGCCCTGGAAATCTCTAATGAGCAAAAGGTAAAAGGAGTTGTTTAAAGTGGAACTCGGGCACGTTTGAAGCTAAAGTCCGTCACTAGAGGTGGTGGAATTCTGTCAGAAGCCAAAAAACGGCACAGATCAGTGTTTCCTCGGCGGAGATCTCACTGTGGCAGTGAGTCTGTCAAGGCAACAAACTAGTGCAGTGATGGGGGCAAGTTCTGAACTAGTGTAGTGATGGGGGCAAGTTCTGAACTAGTGTAGTGATGGGGGCAAGTTCTGAACTAGTGTAGTGATGGGGGCAAGTTCTGAACTATTGTAGTGATGGGGGCAAGTTCTGAACTAGTGTAGTGATGGGGGCAAGTTCTGAACTTCCACGTAAAACACCAATTTGCTTCACACTGAAGAAGCTTAACTCCACTTTAACCCATCTGACAACAGCCACGAGTCTAAGAAACAAAACGCTCTGCCTGGTTCACTCATTAGTGTCTGGAAACGTTAGAAAACAACTTTATAAGCACCTCACACTTCCCTCTCCTCCATCCTTCCCTCACTCGTTCATTGTTCCTCCAGATTCACATATTTCTACATAAAGACACATGAGCCTCTGATTCAAATACCCACAGAAACACTATTTGAATTTTTATACTTTCTTCAAATCAGAAACTATTCAGATTTGTAGATTTACTCAGTACCAACACATCAAAACTATTTTTGGTGAAAAATAAAAATAAAATCTCCACTGGTTTCTAAGCAACAATTGTTCAGTCGTGGCTATTTTTCATATTTTGGAAAAACACAAACTTTTACTCAGTTTATTGGGTTTGCTCCAAAAAATTAAAACTATTTCCACTTTGAGTCTAAGAGCAGATGTCAAAAAATGAGTTTATAATGGAAGTCAGTGGATATGTCCAAAACACGCCGAGTGTTTAGAAACCTTCTCATGGCAATAAAACTGGTGCGATCGGGATGAAACTCACAAACTGAATGTCTAAAAATTTGTAAAAACACATGTCCGTGTAAATTTTTATGAAAATTAAACAAGCACAAGTTTCCATGATAAATTTAACTTGAGATACACAAGTTTCTCTTAACAAGGCACAAGGGAGATGGATTTATTCATTGATATTTTTTTTCTTTTTTAAGTTTTAAGTTTAAGTTTTCCCTCTGCACAGGCCAAAGCCCAAAAGACTCGATCGCCGATGTCGTTTCTAATCACATTTATTTACCAGTGAATTATATTTGTTGAAAAATGCTAAAAAAAAAAACATTCCTGAACCATTTTCTTTCAACAACTTTCAGTTTCTCTTCTTCACCGTCAGTAGTCGATTCTCACTTGTTGCTTCTGGAGTCGATAATCGAGTCTTTTGGGCTTTGGCCTGTGCAGTGGGAAATCAGCAGAGGGAAGTGTGAGGTGCTTATAAAGTTGTTTTCTAATATTTCCAGACACTAATGAGTGAACCAGGCAGAGCGTTTGGTTTGTTAGACTCGTGGCTGTTGTCAGATGGGTTAAAGTGGTGTTAAGCTTCTTCAGTGTGAAGCAAATTGGTGTTTTACGTGGAAGTTCAGAACTTGCCCCCATCACTACACTAGTTCAGAACTTGCCCCCATCACTACACTAGTTCAGAACTTGCCCCATCACTACACTAGTTCAGAACTTGCCCCCATCACTACACTAGTTCAGAACTTGCCCCCATCACTACAGTAGTTTGTTACCTTGACAGACTCACTGCCACAGTGAGATCTCCACCGAGGAAACACTGATCTGTGCCGTTTTTTGGCTTCTGACAGAATTCCACCACCTCTACACACGGACTTTAGCTTCAAACGTGCCCAGCTCCACTTTAAGTTGAAAACCAAATCAAATCCGTCTTTATTGTCATAATCCTGTACATACAACTGTAGTGAAGGCCAGAAACAATTACGTTTCTCTAGGTATCAATAAAAAGAACATAATTTAAAACACACTCACGAATAACTATTTACTAAACTATTTAATTCAGAACAATTAATTCGAAATTAAAAAACAACATGTAAACATGGCCTATGTGCTCTTATACTTGTTTTAATACAGCTCGAGATCATTCTAAAGCTATTCAGGAACATTTCTGTCCTGCCAATGAGACTTTTTAATATCAATACCTGTGAAAAATGAAGACCTGGTTCAGTATTGACCCGTATCTGCTTTTCGATACTTTTGACAACCCTAATATACAACAACTCAGCTATTTGGCATTTATAGATTTTAAAACTTATATCAGGGTTGTGTGTCATTGTGTTTTCAGATTTATTATTGACTCGTTTTAAGACACTTCATTCTAGTCTAGAGGTCGTTTATTTTAAGAAATCTTGTCAAATAAAATGATCTTGCTGCACGGACAAATCATTTCACTTCTTTTAAGTCATTTTCTGGTCGATTTAAGTGTTTATATCTGACATTTTGACTGAGGATTTTTGCCGCGTTCAATCACAGATGTTTTTTTAGCCCTGGATTGGCTCAGGTTTAGTCCAGGTTTACTTTAGACCTGGTTTAGTCCCGGTACTCGGAAAGCCGACCGTCTTCTGACAATCTTTGCCGTGGAAAACTGAACACAGCAACGCCGCTCAATCATCGTAGAGAGCGGCACAATGAACACAATGAGTTTCCGATTCTATAGCACAGCGTCAATTTTTCCTTCTTATCCGAGGCCATTATTCCCGATTTCACTTTGATGTGTATAATAACGGGCCGACGATCCGGCGGACAGGAGCCGGAGATCTCTGAGCGTCTGTACTCGTCTCTTTTCAACCGCTCGTTGCTCCTTTGAGTCCCGCACAAAAGCCCTGATGTGTAATTGAAGCACACGGAGATCCACGGCGTCCGAAAGCACGAGGAACGAGGGGAAGAGGGAGGAGAGAAAGAAAGACAGACAAATGAACCGAGATGGAGAGAGACAAGGAGACAGAGAACGAGAGGGAGACGGAAAGAACGAGACATAAAGAGGGTTAAAGAGAGAGAGACAGAAAGATTGAGACAGAGAGAGTCAGATAGAAAGAGACACAAAGAAACAGAGAGAAAAAGAGAGACAGACAGAGAGAGAGAGACAAAGAGAGAGTGAGAAAGAGATAGAAAGAGCGAGACATAAACAAATTAAGAAACAAGAGAGTGAGAGACAGAGACAGAAAGATTCAGACAGAGAGAGTCAGATAGAAAGAGACACAAAGAAACAGAGAGAAAAAGAGAGACAGACAGAGAGAGAGAGACAAAGAGAGAGTGAGAAAGAGATAGGAAGAGCGAGACATAAACAAATTAAGAAACAAGAGAGTGAAAGACAGAGACAGAGACAGAAAGATTCCCATAGAGGGAGACAGAGAGAGAAAGAGAAAACAGACACAGTCAAAGAAACAGATAGAAAGAAAGAGAGAGAAAGTGAGTGAGAGAACAAAAGATGGAGAGAGACACAGAGAGGGAGAGAGACGACAGAAAGAGACAAAGGCAGAAAGAGACAGAGACAAAGAGACAGAAAGAGAAAGAGAGAGAGAGAGAAACAGAAAGAGACAGAAACAGAAAGAGACAGAGAGAAAGAAATAGAGAGAGAAAGAGAGAGAGAAAGAGACAGAGAGAAACAGACAGAGAAAGAGACAGAAATAGACAGAGAGAACGAGACAGAGAAAAAGAGACATAGAGAAAGAGACAGAGAGAAAGAGAGAGAAACAGACAGAGAGAGAAAGAGACAGAAATAGACAGAGAGAGACAGAGAGAAAAAGAGACAGAGAGAAAGAGACAGAGAGAGAAACAGACAGAGAGAGAAAGAGACAGAGAGAGAAAGAGACAGAGAGAGAAAGAGACAGCGAGAGAAACAGAGAGAGAAAGAGACAGAGAGAGAAATAGGCAGAGAGAAAGACAGAGAGAAAAAGAGACAGAGAGAAAGAGACAGAGAGAGAAAGAGACAGAGAGAGAAAGAGACAGAGAGAGAAAGAGACAGAGAGAGAAATAGACAGAGAGAAAGACAGAGAGAAAAAGAGACAGAGAGAAAGAGACAGAGAGACAGAGAGAGAAACAGAAAGAGAGAGAAACAGAAAGAGAGAAAGACAGAGAGAAAGAGGGAGAGAGGGAGAAAATGAGGCGTTTTTGGTGAAATAGTGGCTAATTTAAAGAAACATTTCCGAACAGATTTGGCATTCAGAGAAGCATTTTCCATTGGAACATAATGAGCTCCGGACGCAGACGTGACGAACACACGAGGAGACACGAGACGCTCACTCTCCAACTCAAACAAGTCCAGTTTCTGCGCTTTTTTTTTTTTTTAGAGAAAACTGCATCGTCTTAACTTCATTTTCACGAGATCGATTTTTAATCTTAAAGACGCAGAACCAAATTTTTGTCTTATTTCATTTGAGTTCATTTAAAACGGTTCTTCCTCACTTACCTTATGTACTCAGAGCTTTTAATTCATTCAGAGTCATGAGTTTTTAAGCACTTTTCACAACGTACAGACCAATCCAGGGTTTCGCCGTGACGGTACAGCTAAAAACCACTAGCATGCTAACCACAACCTTCCTGATGATGGGCGTTTAACCTAAATATCGTCTTTACGTCACGTTGTTCTTCTAATAACAAAGAATTTACGTCACGGGGACCTGATTTCGGCAAACGAGATTTCGACTTAAAGCTGCACTACGTAACTTTTCGGTTTGGCTCCGTCAGGTGCTTGTTTCCATGGATACGTCATTGCTCAAGCAGTTCTACTTTACTTTTATTCGATCACAGGTGGTTTTATCGCTCAAAAATACCAAAAAACAAGGATTCTGACTGCGAGCGGGGTCGCCTCTCCACAGATCTGACCCGTAACTCGATCTAATTTGGTTTCCGTGACGACAGAAAGGTTTAATGTCACACCGCGGAACATTCCAGGCAAAGCAATAACCATAATCCACGGAGAAATGTATGTGACAATGCACTTTTAACGGAGAATAATACTGGAGCTAAACATGGACCAGACCAGGACTAAACCAGGACTAGACCAGGACCTAACCAGGTCTAAACCAGGACTAAACTGAGCCTGAACCAAACCAGAACAAATGTGAACCCACCCAAGATCTAAACCCGGTCTAAACGAGGTCTTAAGCGTGACAAAAAACCACAATATCCAAAGAATGAAGTAAGTCTAAGGGTGGGTTTGGTCTGGTCCTATTCAAGTCCTGGTTTAGTCCCAGGTTTGGTCCAGTTTTGATGTGGTGATTGAGCGAAGTGTCAACACACCTTTAAGTCATCAGAACCAAACCAGAAACAAACCAGGACTAAACCAGGACTAAACCAGGACTAAACCAGGACTAAACCAGGACTAAACCAGGACTAAAACAGGACTAAACCAGGACTAAAACAGGACTAAAGCAGGACTAAAACAGGACTAAAGCAGGACTAAACCAGGACTAAAACAGGACTAAAACAGGACTAAAACAGGACTAAACCAGGACTAAACCAGGACTAAACCAGGACAAAACCAGGACTAAACCAGGACAAAACCAGGACTAAACCAGGACTAAACCAGGACTAAACCAGGACTACATACAGTAAAATCAAAACACGATTCAAGACTAAATAAAACAGGACTCATTATGGTCCAACCCAGAACTAAACCGAGATTAAACTCGGACTAAACGAGGGTCTGTCACCTTTAAAACGGTCTTTAAACCTTTCTATCATCGTGAAAACTAAACCAGGCCGAGTTACAGGTCAGATCTGCGGAGGGGCGACGCCGCTCACAGTCAGAATGTTTATTTTTCTACGTATTTTTGAGCCATAAAACCACCTGTGATCGAATAAAAGTCAAGTCGAGCTGTTTAACGCCGTACTGCGGAACATTCCGGGCAGAGCAGAGACGTATCCGTGGAAACAAGCAGGCGACGGACCCCCCAAACCAAAAAGTTGCACAGTGCAGCTTTACGTAATCAGATCCAAACCAAGACTGCAGACAAGCTGAACATAACTCAAAACCGAACCAAGGACTCATTAAGGCCCAACCCAGAACTAAACCAGGACTAAACCAGGACTAAACCAGGACTAAACCTTTTGAAAATACCAAACTAACCACTAAAAAGGAAAAATGACATGATATTCTTTACACCTTAAATATAAATTAGGTCTAAAATCCAAACTAAGAACTAATTTAAGGAGTAAGACTAAGGACTAAAGCAGGATCCTTCGCACCGGCGCCAAAAACCACCCGGGTGAAGCACATTTTGGCTATTTTTCCTATTTTTGCTGAGTAAAAAGTCAAACTTAAGAGCAGTTTTACCCCTCGGGGCGCCTCCGGGGTGGGATTTTAATGAGACGGGGTCAAAAACACGCTCCGTGTGTAAAATAAGTGAGCCGCATTTGCATACAAGAATCTCGATGGGCGTCGGGTCGATCAGACGGCCCGTTCTCCGGCGAACAAAGGCGAACAAAAGCGCGGCACTCGGGGCTTTTAAGTCGCTCAGCCGACACTGTTACCGCGGGAGACACTCTGGCTTTATGTTGTGACGCACTTCTCATCAAACCAGGGTTATTTTCCTTTTTTTTTCGTGCATAGAAAATGGATTTGTGAAACGCGCTCTGCCATTAGGGATGAAACGATAAGTGAAACACGGTGATATCGTATCGTCACAATAATAGAAATGAAGAAGTTCGCACATCAATTCCAAAACTTTTCCACTGGGGAATAATTAATGTCGTGTCAAAACTTTTTCAATTTTTTTTTATTTTTGTAGTAGTTGTTTATTTTGAGGATTCGTAACCTTTACACACAAGGAATTAAATACATGCTCGATGCAACTCTTCTTAAACTAACACTGCCCCTTTTACCCCGAATGAAGTGTTCTACCTCCTTTTGTTCAGTCCAACCTGTTATTTCACAATCTGCTGCTGTAGTTGTGTCATGAGGCTGTGATAAAAGCTACAGGACCAGAAATAGAGATGAAAAAACTAAAGGAGAAAATAAAATTCACACTCTTTTATACAAAACCCACAGCAAACATGTAGAAACAACTTTTTGGACATAAAAAATGCTTAATTTAGGGCCTCAGCTACAAAAATGCAAAATCTCAAGTCTGTAAGTAAATTAAAAATCTCCTTATTGCCCTAAAAACAAAAAAAGTGCAGTGGCTCCATGACTTTCCTGGTCCAGTCCTGGAAACAGCTCCTGTCAGGTCCAGGGCCAGAGCCACAGCACTTCTGCATTTCCAGGGAGGAAATTACATTTGGATTTGTTCATTTGGACTGAAATAAACCTTTAAATAAAAATAGAAAGAGATGCACAATTACACACACCAAGATGTGTCATTTTCCATGTGTGTGAGAATTAACTCCACTTAGAGCGACTTTTTCCCTCGTTCTAAACACACACAGTCAGAGGAGTCGACCATCTTGACTCACTTCACTCTTTGGCAAAGTTTGGCTCGATCAAAATGGACGGAGCGCATGAGTTTGGGGAAAACAAAGTTCCTGTTGGACACTCGTTTTGCTCCCGTCATCACACAGCGTGAGTGTGACGTAGGATAAAGCCGCAGAAATGTACGGAAACCTCTGTGTCTGCACTTTCAGAGGGGAAAAGGAAGTTTCTGTCTTTTACCGTTAGAAAGTTCTGCGGTTATAGAAACATATTCCTCGGTATCGTACACAATGTCGTAGGTCTTCGAGGGTTAAGTCTCTGAGTTTTAACACTGCATGAGTTTATGTGCTCCTCTGTGTCTTTTATTTATTTTTGTGATTTTTATGGTGTTGCTTTAATTTGATTTGACCGGTTTTATTGTTTTAGGACTGGTGTGACCAAATTTTAGCATTTCTTTTTGCTTTGTCTCTGTGCAGCTCTTTGGAAACCGCTCTGTTTGTAGAAATAAAGTGGATTTGGGTTTGGACAGACGAGAGGAGAAAGTCGGTGTTGTGTTTCCTGTGGCAGCGGCTCCACACCTGATGTAAACAGACACATGTGGAGATGCTCTCGCTTCTTTCCAAATTCAAACTGGATAAATAGTGAACAATCAAGAAAAGCAAGTTCTGTGGACTGACTGCGTCTCATTCATTTGTGGATTTAGGAGTAATTGGACATGGAGGAGAACTCTAGAGCTCGGGGTATTTATTATTTACGGGTTTGCACTTAACAACTATGAAGTATGGGTGCTCCAAATGCTATTTCGTTGTTCTTCTGTGACAATGACAATAAATACTTGAATCTGAACCTATTCACGCTTAAGTCACAAAACCGGAAAACCTTTGGAAACATGTGGATGGCGACTTCCTTTGGGCCCCGTCGGCGGTTCCACTCCGCTGTTCCTCCATCCCGCTGACGCCTAATTGTCGGAGTCGCGATTGTGATGGAAATTTCTCACTTTGTTGAGCTAAAGAGTGTGTTGTGTGGGTTCAGATAACGAGTAACTCACAACTGCTAAAGCATCTGTGTATGTCTGACCTGCTGTGTCTGGGCGACTTTAAGGCCAGCACCATGGACAGCGACAGACACGCCCGGATAGACGATTGCAATTCTTTCAAAAAGAATAAATGACGTGTCGGAACAGTGATACCAACAGTGATAACTCCCAACTGCTAAAGCATCTGTGTATGTCTGACCTGCTGTGTCTGGGCCACTTCACGGCAGGTCACGATGTTCAGTCCTTATTCATCAGGGTTAAAACAACAGCTCATTCTCATCGTTTAAAATCATTTAAAAGTTCGAAATCCAATGGGGTTTTTCCCGCACAGGTTCGAATCCTGTTCGTGACGCCGATTGTCGTGGATTTTTAAATCTGAGAAGAATAAAACCGGAGAAAAGTTGTCTTAAATCAAAGAGTCTGGATTTATATTAAAGCAACTGTGCCACAATAACAGAGAAGTATAGAAAATAAAAAAAAAAACGAGCTCCGTCTCTCCCTAATCTGAAGGGCAAAACAAAAACAGGTTCTTGTACAGTTAGAAATGTCATCAAACTAACATGAGGTAAAACAGACGACAGGATTGATCTAAACAGTTCTCAAAGGGAGACGACCTGGTGAACTGGGGCACCGGTTAGATTGAACCAAAGGGGACCAATAATTCTGAATGATGAGAATGAATAAAACAACAGCCTGTAGTTTTAACCCTGATGAATAAGGACTGAACATAGTGACCTGCCTTAAAGTCGCCCAGACACAACAGATCAGAAACACTCTTTAGCTTAGCAAAGTAAGACATTTCCATCACAGCGACATACTTTTTTTTTTTTTAAGCGTCCCACTACTACGACATTTTTTTTCCCATTTCGTAGTAGCGGCACTTTCTCTTTTATTTGATCAAACGTTCCGCTTTTCCGACATGGATCATATATTAATGTGATAGAACAGGGAGCTGCGGTGCTGAAGATGACGACGCTCGGGCCGGTTTGATCAGAGAAAACTCGCCCCACAGAGGAGATCAGACAGCGGGAAAATGTCCTCACCGAGAGCCGTGCGTCAGGCATTTTAAAAAAGAGCACAGGCCTTCGGGAAGATACCCTGTCTAATCTAAAATGTAGGCAGCATTATTTCATCATGTAGGCGATCTGAGGAGAACACCATAGCACTTTTAACGGAGACTAATTCTGGATCTAAACCAGGACTAGACCAGGAGCTAAGCAGGTCTACAGCAGGACTAAACTGAGCCTACACCAAACAAGAACAAATGTGAGCGGAGCCCAGATCTAAACCCGGTCTAAACGAGGTCTTAAGCGTGACAAAAAAAACACAATATACAAGAAATAATAAAGTCTGTCTAAGGGTGGGTTTGATCTGGTCCTGGTTTAGTCCTGGTTTAGTCCTGGTTTAGTCCTGGTTTAGTCCCAGGTTCGGTCCAGTTTTAATGTGGTGATTAAGCATCTGCGGAGGACACCCTAGAGCCTAAATAAATAACCAATCAACTTCACTGCTCCAGCTCAATGTTCAGATTTATTCCTCACCTTTAGTAAAGTTGTAAGTTTAAAGTGCAGCGTCTCATCCACATGATCCATAGAATTTGTCCTCTGCAAATTATGACATTCACAAAACCGCGATATTAATCCAGTTGGAGGCGTTCTTTCAAAGTAAAAAGGCGAGAGTAGCACGTGGATTTGTTTACACCCACACAGCGCACGGAGGTGAAGCTGCAGATCAGCGACAGTGACTCTACTTCCTGTGGACTTTATCTCCTCTTTTCTGCTTTAAAAATCCTGTATCTGAAGTCTCGCTCCACATTTCACACATAATAATCACACAGTTTGGACTTGTGTCTACACTAGAAGTGCAGCGCTCTGAGCTTTGAACACTTCAGAGTCTCAGAGCGACTGGTTTCACTGTAGACAGCAAAAAGCCGTCGTGCTCACAGCTTTACGTCCTGCAGCCTCGTGTCTGTGGTGTTTGTCACACGTTTGAAAATCGTTTAAGAACAAAATGTCCCGTAGTCTGTGGTGGCCTTAAGCTGTTTTTAATTTTACACTTCAAATGTGATCGCGCTGTTGTGTCCGCATCCGTGACCGAACCCGTCACCCAGCACCGTGGACAGCGACAGACACGCCCGGATAGACGATTGCAATTCTTTCAAAAAGAATAAATGACGTGTCGGAACAGTGATACCAAAAAGTGTCAGAAACCCAGCAGGTCTAAACAGAGACATGTCGTAATAGTGGTATGTCTAAATATAGTGATGTCGGAATGAAGGGATGTCGGAATAGGCAGGCGACCCCACTGTAGGCGATAGTTTTACATCTAGATGTCATTGTATTTTTTTATTTCTTATTTTTATAAACTGCCTATTAATTTGTGTTTTATAATTTGTAATTTACATCATTTTTACATCACTGTGGCGTTCTGTTACGTTCATCAGATCCACAGCAGCATCCAGCCGTCTGTGAGTGTCACTGAAAACGAGATTAAAGTCTCATCCCTCATGAAAAGCTTTGGGTTGTGAAGACGCTGCTGCTGAATCCACAGTTTTATCACAGGCCCAGTGTCGGGAACTACACTAGAAGTCGTCGTCTGCATGTTTTCGGGTAAAAGTGAATCGAGCTGATAAAGGTGTACGTGCCAAGGAGCAAATGTGTCTTTGTTGGAGCTCCTGTGGCTTTGCCGATAAAAAAACTTTCACTTTTAGTCAATTCTAGGATTCGTTTCTCTTGCTCTGCCTCTCTGCGATTCCACTCTGCTTCTTTTCGCTCCATCTCTTGCTGCACTAGCGTCCTCCACTGGTCGATCTGTCTCGTTCTACTGAGTGTAAACATGCTTTTCGTTGCCCTTGCCCAATTTCCCCTGGTGCTTTGTCTCCTTCTTCAGCCACTTGAGATTCTTTTCCCTTTTTTCTTCATAATAATTCCACAAATATTCCTCATGCTCGCGGAATCTATTGTGTAAACTTCATTTCGTTTTGTAAATCCTGCTTTGCTTTTCAGTTTGACGTCAGAGCTCTTGGTACTTCTGGCTCCAATTATTATTTTCCCGTCTGAACATAATGATTTCCTCAAGCGTTTCTCCGCCCCTCTCCGCCCATTCCAATCCTTTTCCATTCTCAACAATGTATTTTCAAGCTTTTTCTTTTCTTGCACCGCTTTAAACTTTTCATTAAAGCTGCAGTATATAACTTTTTGGTTGGGGGTCCGTCCCCTGCACTGCAGATTCCGCTGATCCGACTTTTTTTTAACCTTATATCAGGTTATTCCTCTTGTTTTCAGATTTATTATCTATTTACTAGCTCTGAATTGGTTGTATAATCTTAAAAATTGTCACATTTCTTAAAAAATTCTTAAATTCAGGCAATAAATGTTTAAAAGAAGAAGAATGGACTAACTACTATCATGCAACACTGTTTTTAAGGACTTATATCTAGAATTTAGCAGAATTTAATTTATTATCAGGCCATTCATACTAATTATAAACTAGTTTTAAGTCTTTTTCTAGAATTTAGCAGAATTTAAAGCATTTTATCTGGAATTTGGCATCTGAGAACTTATTCTGAGGCCATAAACACTAATCCTAAATCTGTTTATCTCAACCTTTGCGTCCATAAACTTATTTCCAGCCCTTGAACACTCACAGAGACGCCTCATTCTCGTCTAGAGGTCGTTTATTTTAAGAGAACTCGTCCAGTAAAATGACCTTGACGCACGGACAGATCGTTTCACTACTTTTAGGTCATTTTCCGATAGGTTTAAGTGTTTATATCTTCAGTTTTGGCTTTGTTGCAGTGACAAAACGTGTCCTTTTTCCAGGCATTAGGTTGGACTGAAGTGTCCGTTGTATCTCGTCCCAGATCTCGGGCCCATTAAGATGCACGGGGAGATTAGACAAAACCGCCGCTCGAGGCTAAACATAAAGACAAGTTATCTTTGTTTGCCAGTAATCCGGATCACCCCGAGGAGAAACACAAAAAGGTCGCTGGTGCTGCACTGTCGTCGAGACTTTCCGCGCTGGTGTGCGGATGTACGACTCGGATTTTCTCAGTCGCAGTAACTTGAGTAATCAGGTAATAAAATTGAGACCCAAACTTTTACTCCTTGTTCGCTCTTACTTGATTCAAAGTTGTGGTTACTTCTCCCACCTTGAGTAAGTCTACAAATAATAAAATCTTAATGTGACGATATGAAATGATTTGAACATTTGTGTTTCTTGCGACTTACTCTAACAATACCAGATTTTGAGCGCTGTTTAAAGGGATAGTTTTTTGTTTTTTTTACCTGAATCTGTACGTCCCCGTCAGCAGAGTCGTGCATCAACACCGACTTACCTCCCGACAGCGTCCGAGCCGAGTTCTTCCCCGGTTTTGGTGCTGATGAAAGTGTCCGGCGAGTCGGCTGGAGTCATGGAAATAAAGAGTTTTCCTTCTCAAAACAATGTGTGTTCAAAAGAGTGAGACATTTGCATCACAAACGGTAAGCGGTAAAAACGTATCACCTGCGGCGTTTGTCCAGACTCAACCCGGTTTTATCTTTCAGTGATCTGAAGCGAGTGATCCAGGCGTTCATCTCTACACGTCTTGACTCCTGTAACGCAGTTAGTCCAAAGTCCTGCAGCGTCCTGTTCATTTTAGAGTTGATTTTAACATTTTATTGCTGGTTTTTAAGGCACTTCATGGACTGGCCCCGACGTACATCCCAGGCCTCATTGTTCCTACACTCCTTCGCTCTGAGCTCCAACTTTTCGTCCCCAAAACGAGACTCAAAAATCGGGGTGACCGGGCCTTTCCTGTGGTCGGCCCAAAACTCTCCCTCCTCACGTTAAGACCGTCCTTTCAGTTGATTCTCGTTAAGTCTCGTTTAAAAACACACTTTTACTGTCTTTTATTGATTTTATTTGCTAGTTTTCTATTGCTAATTTAGTATTTTAAGGTTTTTTTACTGACTTGCTTTTGATTTATTTTATGCTTTATATTAATTAATGTGTTAATTTATATTGTGGCTACTCTGTGCAGCACTTTGGAGACTCTGTGTTGGTAAAATGTGCGATACAAATAAAGTTGGATTGGGCGGAATTGGATAAACCATGAAAAAGTCAGACCTCATAATCGCTTGGTACTATTTTCTCTCCGGTTGTATCACTGGTGACAGCCGTGCACGAATGTTTACGTTCGGCGTTGACAGCCGCTAACGTGAGAGCTACAGCGATAAGTATATGAGCGGTCTGAGCACGTAAACACCGCCGAGCTACTGAAAAAGTGTTGGATTCTTGCGCAGCTTCACCTGGAGGCAGCGCAGTGATACGACCGGAGAGAAAATAGTACCAAAACAGATTATGAGCTCTGACTTTTTCCATGGTTCACCGTTTTGTGATCACTCTTATTGTTTTGAGAAGAAAAACTCTTTATTTTCGTGACTCCAGACAACTCGCCGGACACTTTCATCAGCACCGAAACCGGGGAAGAACTCGGCTCGGACGCTGTCGGGAGGTGAGTCGGTGTTGATGCGACTCTGCCGACGGAGACGTACAGATTCATGTCCAAAAACCCAAACTATCCCTGTAATGTTTTGTACTTTCACTTACATTAAGTTCAAACTATATCAGATGTTATATCCTGACACTTTCTTGAGTAACAGTTTTAACATATACTTCAGTAATTTCTCTCTTCTCTTCTTGTGTGATATAATTTTTCAGTATTTATTTAACAAACACTCCTCTCCCCCCTCAGTGTTGATGCAAATGTGACTATTTCCATCCAATCTCTCGCCGAATGATGAAAAGTTGAAAAGGACCGTTGCCATAGCAATTAAATCTTCTGAATGGTGAAAAGCGCAGACGTATAATCAGCAGACGCAGCATTTGATGCTCTTGCCATCATCCACTTAGTAACTCTGCAAGTCTGGGGGGAAAATAAGGAACCCTGGAGCCAATCTCCTGTCCTTTTTTTATGGCTCTTAGTATTATCCCTCAGGGGCGCCTGAAGTGGGCCCCACCAGGCAACTCGGTCTAATTTGGCCTATTTTGATTTCATTTTGTATTGTAAAGGAAGGACGCCTGTCTACTGCAAAAAAGCTTAAGTTCCATCCATCCATTTTCTTCCTCTTATCCAGGGCCGGGTCGGGCAGCAGTTTAAGCAGGGACTCCCAGCTAACGTACACGGACATTCACACAGACAGTGGCTCCTTCTTTTCTGCATCACTCGAGGAAAAACTAAAACTAAAACATGTAAAAAGCTTAAGTTATAAACACTTAAATCCATCAGAAAACGACTTAAAAGTAGTGAAATCATCTTGCTGCCTGGGCAGATCATTTAACTTGACAACTTCTCTTGACTTGTACGTCGATAATAAATCTGAAAACAAAAATCTGATGAACCTGATAGAAGAATATTGTCCCAGATCGGCAAGATTTAGGCCGATAGCCGATATGTTTCCAAGTGCCCATATCGGCCGATAATATCTACCAACCGATATACTGGTCGGGCCCTAGTAGTGTTAAAGTGGCTCTGCTGGTTCCTCCAGGAGAAACTGTTTGTTTGCAGCGTTTGCGTCGCTGTTTGACTCTCGTTTTGTTGCAGTGAAAAGTCCCACACAGCGACATGGCGGCGTTTTGATTTACGGCTGCTGTAAAGCGCGTCAATGCTGCAAAAACACGTGAAACTGGATCAGTCCGATCACGTGACTGAATCCGATACTGTCCGATACTCATAAAAGAGCCGGATCGGGGGGGTAAGCATCCCTAATAACTACCTCTAGACTAGAATGATGCCGTCTCAGAACTCGTGTGTAGATAAGTTAATCTGAAAACCAGATGAATCACCTGATATAAGTTTTAAAATCTTGGCCAGATCAGAGCACAGTGTATTTCCTGATATTTAAAGTCAATTTAATCGTACATTTCCTTGCAGACGAGCGTTTTCATGTGTAAACCGTCATTCTTTCTGGCCCTCGACCCCGAGTGTGGTCACCTTGAACTGGAAAGAGTCCGTGCTGGTGCCCTCCCCGTGGTGCCTGTACCACACGGCTCCGTCGTTCACGTCCTGCTGGGTGAAGGACGAGGTGGAGGTGAAGCCAGAGTCCCGGGACGGGGGAGGGTCCAGGGGGGAGTCTGCGGGCATGGAGGCCAGGACCACTTCACCTAAAAGCACACACAGGAGCGAGGACGGGGTTAGAACAGACTGTACCCCTCTGCAGACCGAAGGAAACAGTCAGGTGAAATAAGAGGGACGTCTAAAACCTCTTCAGGCAAGTTTTTGACGACAGAACAATATCAAATAAGAGCCCGATCCTCTGTAAACGCCGGGAACAGGTGGATATTTTGATAAATAAGTGCCGGTTCCAAATATTGTGAGACCTCTGACGATACGACATCACCATATTTCAGTTACTGTTACATCCGTACTTTCTGTAATTCAGGAGTTGCTTTCTAATGTGGGAAACTCTTCGCTCTGCAGATATTTTGTTGTAACGTCTGTATAGAAAGTCGAATTTTAGTACCATATTTTCCCAGTTTTCCTGAGCAAGATGTTCGTGAGGAAGGAATTAATCGGCCCAAATTGCCGCCTGGTCTCAAAAAAACACATGGTCTGTTAACCCTTAGAATCTGCGTAGTTGGCGGGACGATCTACGATGGGCTCGGGACAGATATTTCCTTTCAAAAACATTTTCACCACCAGCGTTAAGTCCAGCGTTGTTTCCGGTGAGGTTTAATCCATTTTCGCCGCAGTAGGTGTGCAGTAACGTGACTATTTTTACATTTTATGATAAAACAAACAGTAACTTTTCACCTCCATTTTGTTTTCTGATGTAAATGATGACAACGTCCTGTGACATAGTCGGTCTCTCGGCCAATCAGATGTGTAAATGACCGTAACATCCGATCAGGGCAGCGGCTACAGGTTAGATAGTCACATGTAATGAAAACAACAGTGGGAATAATGGAGAAAGTTTTTTCCCCTGACAGTCGGGGCCTGTGAGAATAATATTTGAGAATCAAAAAGCTTATTCATTACTTATCTCTGTGTTTTTTTTTTAATCTAAATTCGTTTTGTGTTTTCTTCTGTGTATATACTACAAAACAGGATTTTCTAGCATAGTTAAACTCACTTGAATTAAGCAGATTCATCTTAAAAGATCAATTTTAAGATTTTTTTACTTAATAAAATGAGATTTTTTTACTTGTTTCCAGATATTTCATCCTGATTTATCTTATCTCGATATTACAACTTATTCTGAGCACTTTTTATATTAACTCAGTCCAGGTTAAGCCTCTTTAACTTCCTTCTCAAACCAATAAGGTGAAAAATCTTGCCATAAATACTTGAAACTCGTGTTTTCTGCTTAGAACAAGATTCGTATTTCATCTTGTTTTAAGAAAATTTTGTAAGTGAAAAGTTCTTACTGCACTGGCAGAAAATTTCACTTAAAATAGGGCATTTTTACCTCAAAATTGGTATTTTTTTCTTATTTTTTAAGTTATTAAACAAATTCATTTCTTTCTCTGACATGAACTCATCAATCATTATATGAAAGCCCAGTTTGTCCTGAAAAAAAAAAGATGTCTTTAACTTTTCTATACTGGAAAAGGTTGAGATTCTATTTGCATTAATACACAGAAAGACCAGGCGGACAAAAACTAGCAATAAATGGCTCAGGGATGTAAAGGTTCAGCGACTGAAACACATGAACGTCCCAGCTCTTATTTGGTGTTTTATTCAAGTCCGTGTGACCTAAAGCGCCCCCTTGCAGCGCTGCAGTTACCGTGTGTGGGCCGTCCGTGCTCCGGCAGGATGGTGTACACCGTGTCCTGGGAGCGCACTCCTTTAAGCTCGGCGTGGAGGTACTTCCTGTCCAGACGCACCATCCCGCCCTCCTTCACCCAGGCCACGGGGACGGACTGAGCCTGGGGAGAGTCTGCGGCCTGGAGATACACGGAGACAGGAGACACACGAGGACGTTTATTTATGGAGTTCACCCAAAAACAAAACAACATCAACCGCACTGCGCCTGTGTGAAGCTGCTCCCCCGTCAAACACAAACCTACACAAAAACTGTCAGTCGTTTGTGCTGTTTGTGCTGCTTTAGTTTTTGAGAAAGTAACGATTCTTTTACAGGTCAAATTGCGGTCAGCCAGCCCCCAAGAAGCTTCAAAATGCTCGAAAATGCCCAAAATGGAGTCAATCGTTTCTGTTTTGTTTGTGCGATTCTGGTTCTTCAGATATTTGGAGTTTTATTTTGGGCCGATGACGTCGTCCAGAACCTCAGAATGTGAAACAGCCTCAAAATAGGCAGAAAATTATAGAAAACACTTGTATTTGGTTTGTGCTGTTTTGTGCTGTGACAATTTTCATTTGTGTGAGTTTAATTCTAAAATCATTAATGATTATTTCTGTGGTAATTATATTATGTCATTTCCGCTCAGCTGACGGCGACAAACTCCACAAAACTCGTGAAGAGAAACGACCTGAGGCTGTGGAAAAGTCTGTTTCAGTCTTTAGCAATTTGCTTTTTATTCATATTTTCTATAATAATACAGACTTTTCCACAGCCTCAGATCGTTTATCGCCACTAGATTTTGCGGAGTTTTGCTAAAGTTGCTGCAGTCAGCTGAGCGGAAATGACGTCCTATAATTATCACAGAAATAATAATGAATCATTTTAGAAATAAACTCACACAAATGAAAATTGTCACAGCACAAAACAGCACAAACCAAAATACAAACGTTTTCTATACTTTTCTTCCTGTTTTGAGGCTGTTTCACATTCTGAGGTTCTGGACGACGTCTTCGGCCCAAAATAAAACTGCAAATATCTGAAGAACCAGAATCGCACAAACGAAACTTTTTGCAGCACAAACGACTGACTCCATTTTGGGCGTTTTCGAGCATTTTGAAGCTTCCTGTGGGTCTGACCCCAGTTTGACCTGTAAAAGAATCGTTAATTTCTCCAAAACTAAAGAAGCACAAACGAAACTTTTTGCAGCACAAACGATTGACATAGTTTTTTTTGTAGGTTTGAGTTTGATGGGGGCGACCTCACACAGATGTGCACTGTGCCCATGTGTCATTTTAGTAACACCTGCTAATACAAATACAAGAGGACGAGCACAAAATTACAATTATCATTATTTATTTTTGTATTTTTGTCATTTTGGGTGTGTGTTTTGGGCTAGAGGTAGTGAGCTTTATTGTTTTAATTTTGTTTTATGTATTTTATGTTTTTGTGTCTTATTATTGTGTTGTTTAATGCTTCATTCAATTGTCCTTATAAAAAATAAAAGAGGTGTTTAATTATGTAACAGACTATGTAAATTAAGTAAGCCTAAGTAAGTCCAATCAAACACACATTTGACTAAAGGCTGTTGTAAAACACTAACACAAAAAACTGTTTGTGTGATTAAGTGTTTACATTTTCCATCATAATATAATCCACAGACAGAAGGAGCGACGCTCTTTTGTTTGGCAAATCCCATAAAGTGAAACTTAATTTATATTTTAATAAAGCCAAAAGAAAGTCTCACTATATGACAGGAAATCATCATAGTAATAGTAGTGATAATAATAGTAGTAGTAGTAGTAGTAGTAGTAGTAGGAGTAGCAGTAGTAGTAGTAGTAATAGTAGTAGTAGTAGTAGCAGTAGTAGTAGTAGTAGGAGGAGCAGTAGTAGTAGTAGTAATAGTAGTAGTAGTAGTAGCAGTAGTAGTAGTAGTAATAGTAGTAGTAGTAGTAGCAGTAGTAGTAGTTAATAGTATTGGTAGTGGTAGTAATGGTAGTGGTAGTGGTAGTAGTGTTAATGTAGTAGTGGTAGTAGTGGTAGTGGTAATGGTAGTGGTGGTAGAGTAGTGGTAGTATGGTAGTGGTAGTAGTAGTAATAGTAGTAGTAGTAGTAGTAGTAGTAGCAGTAGTAGTAGTAGTAGCAGTAGTAGTAGTATTAATAGTAGTAGTAGTAGTAGTAGTAGTAGCAGTAGTAGTAGTAGTAGTAGTAGTAGTAGCAGTAGTAGTAGTATTAATAGTAGTAGTAGTAGTAGCAGTATTAATAGTAGTAGTAGTAGTAGTAGTATTAATAGTAGTAGTAGTAGTAGTAGCAGTAGTAATAGTAGTAATAGTAGTAGTAGTAGTAGTAGTAGTAGCAGTAACACTTTTTTTTAAATCTTTCCTCCAGTCCTTGTATTTGCAGAGGTGCTGGTGCTGGGCTAGTGCAGGTCAATGGCCACAGTCGTCCTGCCACTAAAAACAGTCTGACCCACTCCACAGACCCGAGGAAACTATTAGAACTCCAGACTGTCCCTATGAACGTCTGTGTCACAGAATCATTTCATTTGAAGGATTTATATCTGAGCAGCAGCAGTGAGTTGTACTTCCTGACAGAAGCTCGGCAGCGGCGACTGATCTATGAGAAAATAGTCCCTCAACATGCGACGATTCATGCGACGCAAGGTTAGTTTTATTTCAGACATGATTCTCTGGACACAGACGTTCACATGGACAGTGTGGAGTTCTAATAGTTTTGCTTCGGGTGCTCTGTGGAGTGGGTCAGACTGTTTTTTTGTGTTTTTAGTCAACTATGGCCATTGACATGCACTAGCCTAGCACCAGCAACCTCTGCAAATACAAGGACTGGATGAAAGATTTAAAAAAAAAGTGTCTCCACATGTCTCCAACACTCTGGATCAACAGGAAACGAGACTCTATATCCAAAATTCCTGTCAGATCTATGAAGAAGAGTTGGTTTTTGGTATTTTTGCGGCAATAAAAGCAACAGATCAGTTAACGTCACGTGTGAAATCACTCAAATCTGACAGCGCTGCGTATGAACAGGCGTCTGAGCGCTGAAGTCAAACCTCATTTTCTCCGCATGGGCTGCAGCAGATGGGAGTCATTTTGAAACACTGTCATAGATTAAAAAAAAACAAAAAACAAACAAAAAAAACATCTCAGGGTTAGCAGATAGCGAAAAAAAAAGAGAAAAGAAAACAGATTAGCGGGTAGCATTAGCGCAGCAAGTGGGTGGCGCAGGTGTGTTTGCAGATAGCGGCAGCCATCTGTGTCCTGCCGAGCGATACGATCTGAGCGGAGCCGGCGAGGAGGCTGCATCCCGCCGGCCGATGTTATCCGGGGGGGGAAGGTGCAGTTTGGAAAGACGAGCGGGGGGAGGACAGATGCTAACAGGCCAATTCCCCGGCGCTTACAGGCGATAAAGACCACCTATGCTTTGGATAGTGTTTGCGGGAAGTTCACTCCATCTAAAGCTCCGTATCTGCGTGAAAAGTTCGTCTAATTTCCCAAAAACAACACTTGGACTATTCCACTTGTTATTATTTATTCATACGAGTGTTTTTCGTGCGAAGAACTGACAATAAAACTTTTAAAACTTGAACTTGTGAAGTGTACGGTGACCAGACCTTGGTTTTGGTAAGAATAAAATTGTGAAACGAGAGCGTAATCAAGGAGAACTGTTCTGCACTCGGCACATTCGTGACAAACGTGAGTCAGAATAGTCACGTTTTCTTTGTGTTTTGGTCGATTTTAAGCAGCTTTTCTGTATTTTACCAAAACAAATGACAGTTTAGGCCTCTTTTTACTGTCAAATTGGTCAAAAATAGGGACGCCAGGGACATTTCTTGTATAAAACTGGGACAAATCAGTGGTTTTGGATAAATCTGCTGGGACAGGGGACACAGGGCTCAGAACTGGGACTGTCCCGGGTAAATAGGGACGTCTGGTCACTCTGTACTAGACACAATTGGATTTTGATAATAAGGAAAAGGCTTGATGCTCCAATTCACTTCCATCACCACAGATATTTTTTAAAAATGTAATGTAATTTTTAGGGTTGTTCCGATGTTGATACTGGTCATTTTTCAGGTATCAGTATCAGCAAATACTCAGACCAAAGGAGGACAGATGCCACCAAGGCAAATACTCGGCTCTTATAGGCTTTAAGACCCTCTATTCTTGGCTAGTGTGTGTGGGATTTTCACTGTGAATTCTTCTTCTCTAAATCTCTGTATCGTCATGAAAAGTTCGTTTGAAAAGTATGACCAGTTTTTCCAAATCAACTGGGACACTCCCGGTTTGAGGTGGCTAAAACTGTGAAACAAGTGCGTAATTATGGAATTAAGTAATGAATTGTTCTGCACTCGGCCCATTTGTGACAAACGTGAGTCAGTATAGTGACGTTTTCATTGTGTTTTGGTCATTTTTAAGCAGCTTTCCTGTTTTTTTTAAAGAAACAAATGATAGTTTATGCCTCTCTTTACTGTCGGCAGGGATCAAATTGGTCAAAAATAGGGACGCCAGGGACATTTCTTGTATAAAACTGGGACAAATCAGTGGTTTTGCATAAATCTGCTGGGACAGGGGACACAGGGCTCCAAACTGGGACTGTCCCGGGTAAATAGAGACGTCTGTTCACTATGTAAAATTACAGTTGGATTTTGATATTCAGGAAAAAACCTGATACTCAAAACCAATTCCATTTCCACAGATATTAAATAAACATTGTCATTTTTAGGGTTGTTCTGATATTGATACTGGTCAGAGAAAAAGCTCCAATACGGCAAATTTTTCAGGTTTCGTATCGGAAAATACTCAGACCAAATGGATCCTTTAACATCAGTCCTCATGGATCTGAGGACTGATGTTAAAGGCTGAATTATAGTTCTGCGTCTGCGTTTGTGTAAACCGGGGGTCGGCAACCCACGGCTACAGAAACGAAACTTGAAACCATATGGATGATTTGCATAAACTATTAGTGCTGAAAAAGTTGATCCGTCTTCTTCTTCGGAGGAGGAGGATTTAAAATGGTGTTCGTGTTTACCAAATGAAGTGGGAAAGTGGAGCACGGGAAAAGTATGTAGAGCAATCACAGCCCTGATCGTGTCGCTTCCTGTCGCTGTACAAAATTTTGGAGGTGCACGTCGGTCTACACAGACGACTTGACGCACAACCATAATTTGGACTTAACAAGGCAAATGCTCGGCTCTTATAGGCTTTAAAACCCTCGATGCTTGACTAGTGTGCGTTGGATTTTCACCGTGAATTCTTCTTCTCTAAATCTCTGTATCGTCATGAAAAGTTCGTCTGATAAGTATGACCACTTTTTCCAAATCAAAAACTGGGACGCTCCCGGTTTGGGGTGGCTAAAACTGTGAAACGAGCGCATCGTTAAGGAAAACTGTTCTGCACTGGGCCCATTCACGACAAACATGAGTCAGTATAGTCGCGTTTTCTTTGTGTTATTTTAAGCAGCTTTTCTGTAATTTAGCAAATGACAGTTTATGCCTCTTTTTACTGTTGGCAAGGATCAAATTGGTCTAAAATTTGGACACCTGGGACATTTCTTGTGTAAAACTGGGACAAATCACAGGGTTCAAAACGGGGACTGTCCCGGGTAAATAGGAACATCTGGTCTCCCTGTACGAGACACTTGTGCAAAATTCCACCTGGATTTTGGTACTAAGAAAAAGGCTCGATACTCAAAACCAATTTCACTACCACAGATATTAAAAAACATTGTCATTTTTAGGGTTGTTCTGCGACTGGTGTCGGCAAAGGTGAAGCGACAGAACGGTGATGGACCAACGAGACACAGTGGTGCTGGTTAAGCGAGAGAACGAAGCCGTGGTGGTGGATACTGCAGTACCGAGTGAAATACTGAAGGAAGGAAGGAAGAGCTGGAGAAGGCCTGGAAGGTGAAGGCGTCAGTGGTGCCTGTGGAAGGACAATGAACATCTCAGTCCAGAAAAGCGCAGTACTGGGAACAGCAAAGACACTGCAGAACTCTCACTTGAGCCCCTGGTATTTCTCCAGTTCCTCGTGTTCCTTTTCCCTGACATTACCACCGCTCAGTATTGTAATATCCACCACCACGGCTTTGTTCTCTTTCTTATCCAGAACCACTGTGTCTGGTTGGTTCGTCACCGTTCTGTCACCAGTCGCAGAACAACCCTAAAAATCACCGAAACACAAAGAAAACGTGACTATACTGACTCATGTTCGTCATGAATGGGCCGAGCGCGGAACAGTTTTCCTTAATTTTGCACTCGCTTCACAATTTTATCCACCGCAAACCGGGACTTTTTGATTTGGGAAAACTGGTCATGAATACTAAAACACTGCCAGTCTTTTTAGAATCCTCTAGAAATCTCATCTTGAGTCTTCTTCTAGACCAGTGGTTCTTAACCTGAGTGAATCAGTCTCAGGGGCCAAGACAAACATCCAACTCATATGACTGGTGATGTCTCGCCCCGTTTGGCCACTATTGGCTGCAGGAAATTTTGTGCGTGCAGTCGTCTTGTGACTGTCGTGTCATTTCTTTCTTAATATTTCCCTTCATACGAACTGTGTCGAGCAAAAAAAGAAAGTGGTTGGACGAATATGTGCGATATGGATTCACATGTGCACCAATAAAATATATATACCTGTGTTTGAATTTGAAAAAAACATTTTATTTTTCCAATTAAGAAGCGTTCGGTGAATGCGCATATGAAACTAGTGGGGTTCAGTACCTCCAACAAGGTTAAAAAACACTAGTCTAGACCTTTACCCTCAGCATTCTCTACTCGCTGTCCCTCTTCTGTGCGATATATTCACTTTCTATAGTCTGCGCCACAAATCCACAGTCGAGTCTTCACCCACATCAGCCAAACGTCACTTAGAAACTGTCCGAATGACGTATTACTGTACAGATGATTCTTTGCGGTTTGAAAACACGCCCTCGATCACTGTTAAACTCCGTCATCAT
>CM068358.1:38521316-38646316 GCA_034769755.1 Odontamblyopus lacepedii
TATAGTGACGCAGGTGCGAGGGGCGGGGTTATAGTGACGCAGGTGCGAGGGCCTTGGTTATAGTGACGCAGGTGCGAGGGGCGGGGTTATAGTGACGCAGGTGCGAGGGCCTTGGTTATAGTGACGCAGGTGCGAGGGGCGGGGTTATAGTGACGCAGGTGCGAGGGGCGGGGTTATAGTGACGCAGGTGCGAGGGGCGGGGTTATAGTGACGCAGGTGCGAGGGGCGGGGTTATAGTGACGCAGGTGCGAGGGGCGTGGTTATAGTGACGCAGGTGCGAGGGGCGGGGTTATAGTGACGCAGGTGCGAGGGGCGTGGTTATAGTGACGCAGGTGCGAGGGGCGGGGTTATAGTGACGCAGGTGCGAGGGGCGGGGTTATAGTGACGCAGGTGCGAGGGGCGGGGTTATAGTGACGCAGGTGCGAGGGGCGGGGTTATAGTGACGCAGGTGCGAGGGGCGGGGTTATAGTGACGCAGGTGCGAGGGTCGGGGTGATAGGGACGCAGGTGCGAGGGGCGGGGTTATAGTAGCGCAGGTGCGAGGGCGTGGTTATAGTGACGTAGTTGCTAGGGGCGGGGTTATAGTGACGCAGGTGCGAGGGGCGTGGTTATAGTGACGCAGGTGCGAGGGGCGGGGTCATAGTGACGCAGGTGCGAGGGGCGGGGTTATAGTGACGCAGGTGCGAGGGGCGGGGTTATAGTGACGCAGGTGCGAGGGGCGGGGTTATAGTGACGCAGGTGCGAGGGGCGGGGTTATAGTGACGCAGGTGCGAGGGGCGTGGTTATAGTGACGCAGGTGCGAGGGGCGGGGTTACAGTGACGCAGGTGTGAGGGGCGTGGTTATAGTGACGCAGGTGCGAGGGGCGGGGTTACAGTGACGCAGGTGTGAGGGGCGGGGTTACAGTGACGCATGTCCCTAAGAAGTCACGCATAATGTTACGTGACGCCTTTGTGTTTGAATTCAGACGCCTCTTTGGATTTGGATGCTGTGTTTTCCTGGTCGCGAGAGTGACTTTACTGTGTTTATTACATAAAACAGTTACACTTCATAATAAGGTGCCATAATAAACAGAAAACTAATCATTACCTAACCCTTCATTAATATTTGTTAATTGTTACTAAAATGTCTATTTTGCACAAGTTAATAGTTTTTTCATCATTAACTAAACATTCATTGTTTGGTGTATTAATGTTTTAACAAATAGAAAATAATCTGTTAACTAATATTGTGCTAATATTGTTCATGTTAGCTAAATGTCTTTTTGGCTCTGTGTAATATGAACCTCTGTGTGACAGACCCACTGTAAAATATTTGCTATTGTTAATAAATGTTATAAGAAATATTTGTAAATAGTTAATAATTATTGTTCCAAATTATGTTCCCCATGCTGATATATGCTCTGCTGTATATTACTAATATACTGATTAAGCTTAACCAACTTTATTATAAGGTGAAAAAACTATTAACTTGTGCGAAATGAACATTTTAGTAACAATTAACAAATATTAATGAAGGGTTAGGTAATGATTAGTTTTCTGTTTATTATGGCACTTTATTATAAAGTGTTACCCATAAAACCCATAAAACACACTGTGCTCCCGCCTGTGGAGCAACAATTTCCAAAAATGCATCTTTTCCCGATGACAATGACAAAGAGTTGTATGTTTCGTCTTTGGACTGACAAGAACGTTTGTAAAATGAACATCAGCAGAATCGATCTGTGGCGATCGTCCTCCAGTGTCGTTATTATCGGAGCTGTTGTGTTGTGTAGGACAGCGGGAGCTCCTGCAGGGACGTGGTGACGTAGACCTTCTCCGGCTCTCAGCTAGTTGGAAAACAAACCGGTTCTTGGATAATCGACAGGAAGCACCAGCACCGAACCAACACCTGGTCTGTTTCGGTGGAAAAGACGTATTATACAGTTAACAAACGTCATCAAACCAACACGAGGTAAAACACGACAGGATTGATCTAAACAACTCTCAAAAGGAGGCGACTTGTCTGGGTCGGCGGGGGCATCGATCAGACTGAACCCAAAGGCACCAATAAGTCTAAATGATGAGAATGAACAGAACAGCAGCTCGTTTTAACCACGACGGGTAAAGTCAGAGCAGAGTGACCTGTCCTGAGAGGGAACAGCAGCTCACACCTCTGCACATGAGCAGGGACACAGACGCTTCAGCAGGTGTGAGTTAACAGTTCTCCAAACCCCGAGAAAACACTCTTCAGCTGCGCGCAGTAAGAAAATCCCATCACAGGAGAGTTTTCAGTTTGAGAGAAGAACCTAAACCTGCAGGATTTCTGTGTTAAACATGTGTGAGTGAAACAAACACAGCTCCAGGTCTGATTGTGACGAGGAAACGACATTAGAACAGATCAGGAAATAGCGTCACAGGGGCCCTTTAAGCCAGAGTTCGTACGCTTATTTTACCCAAACCTCAAACTTTGTAGCTTTAGTGACATTAAAATTCTTAAGGAGGTAATTTCTGCCACTTTTATGATGGAGAATCTGCCACATGTTGCCATGGAGATGTTATTGGTTTGGAAAGGGCCTTAGCATTAGGACTGTGCAAATGGAAATATGGAAATATCGATATATCGTACGGTTTAATGTGATGATACCATAGTCCGTGTATATGAGTGGACAGAGCTACAGCATTAGCCGCCACGTGCTAAACAGGAAGTGCTCCAGGTGCTCTCCCTTTTTCCTATTGACTCACGCTGGGATCTTCTGGCTCGTTTCTCTGGACCTGCTGCTGTGACATTTTGCTCTTAAAATGTTCGTCTGAAGCCGCGACACAGGATCCCCGAACTTTTCATTTCTCTGTTTTGTTCCTAAATCAAGATCTGAACATAAATAACGGACCAATCAGACGCCTTCATTCCCCGAGGCCCCTCCCCCCTAGCGTTAGCAACAGGTTTGATTGACAGCTCGTGTGTTTCGTTGCTAAGTAAGTTCCCTTCCCGCTTTCCCCCGAGTGACGATTTCTGAAATAAAATGACAAAATATCTCAAACAATTACAACAGCTAAAGTTACTAGAAACTTAGAATCTGGTTTAGACCTAATTTTGACCTAGTTTAGACCTGGTTTAGACCTGGTTTAGACCTGGTTTAGACCTGATTTAGACCTGGTTTAGACCTGGTTTAGTCCTAGTTTAGACCTGGTTTAGACCTGATTTAGACCTGGTTTAGACCTGGTTTAGACCTAGTTTAGACCTGGTTTAGACCTGGTTTAGACCTGGTTTAGATCTAGTTTAGACCTGGTTTAGACCTGGTTTAGACCTAGTTCAGATCTAGTTTAGACCTGGTTTAGACCTGGTTTAGACCTGATTTAGACCTGGTTTAGACCTGGTTTAGACCTAGTTTAGACCTAGTTTAGACCTGGTTTAGACCTGATTTAGACCTGGTTTAGACCTGGTTTAGACCTAGTTTAGATCTAGTTTAGACCTGGTTTAGACCTGATTTAGACCTGGTTTAGACCTGGTTTAGACCTAGTTTAGACCTAGTTTAGACCTGGTTTAGACCTGGTTTAGACCTGGTTTAGACCTGGTTTAGATCTAGTTTAGACCTAGATTAGACCTAGATTAGACCTGGTTTAGATCTAGTTTAGACCTAGTTTAGACCTGGTTTAGACCTGGTTTAGACCTGGTTTAGACCTGGTTTAGATCTAGTTTAGACCTGGTTTAGACCTGGTTTAGTCCTAGTTTAGACCTGGTTTAGACCTGGTTTAGACCTAGTTTAGACCTGGTTTAGACCTGGTTTAGACCTGGTTTAGACCTGGTTTAGACCTGGTTTAGACCTAGTTTAGACCTAGTTTAGTCCTGGTTTAGACCTGGTTTAGACCTGGTTTAGACCTGGTTTAGTCCTGGTTTAGACCTGGTTTAGACCTGGTTTAGTCCTAGTTTAGACCTGGTTTAGACCTGGTTTAGACCTGGTTTAGACCTGGTTTAGACCTAGTTTAGACCTAGTTTAGACCTGGTTTAGACCTGGTTTAGACCTAGTTTAGACCTGGTTTAGACCTAGTTTAGACCTGGTTTAGACCTGGTTTAGACCTGGTTTAGACCTGGTTTAGACCTGGTTTAGATCTAGTTTAGACCTAGTTTAGACCTGGTTTAGTCCTAGTTTAGACCTGGTTTAGACCTGGTTTAGACCTGGTTTAGACCTGGTTTAGACCTAGTTTAGACCTAGTTTAGTCCTGGTTTAGACCTGGTTTAGACCTAGTTTAGACCTGGTTTAGACCTAGTTTAGACCTAGTTTAGACCTAGTTTAGACCTGGTTTAGACCAAGTTTAGACCTGGTTTAGACCTGGTTTAGATCTAGTTTAGACCTAGTTTAGACCTGGTTTTAGACCTGGTTTAGACCTGGTTTAGACCTGATTTAGATCTGGTTTAGATCTAGTTTAGACCTAGTTTAGACCTGGTTTTAGACCTGGTTTAGACCTATTTTTGACCTAGTTTAAAGTGGGACATTATTTTAATTAATTAATTGTATTTAATTGACCTCCATTTGCTTTCAGATATTCTTCCTGTTGCAGGTTTTGGGTTTTTCTAATTGTTTGTGAAAATATCCATCCAATTTTAGACGACTGTAATATCCTAATCCTGATTTAACGAGCAAAACGAGCAGCCCGAGCACCGCAGACCCTAAAAAAACTGATTCAAATAGTAAATAGAGACGTTCTTTGTTCAAACTTTGGAGCAAAACTCGCTCCAGTGGAGAAGCTGTGAATCATCCTCCAAACGGGCCTGATTGTGGGAGAGTTTTAGTCAATGAAAAGCGCCGTGGGTAAAATCCGAAAATGCACTCTCGGTTTTGTTTTTTTGTTTTTAAGTTGAGAGCCTCGACTCTTCTCCAGCCTCCTGCGAATCAATACTGCACCAGCAAAACAGAAATCACGATTGTACAGTCGCTGCACGGGTGAAAAACGCTGCGAAGACGACGCGGGGTTAGAGAAAGTGGAATCTGATGAGGTTTAAAAGCTCGACATTTCACGATTTCTGGGACGAGGAAACAACATTATAACGTAGATCAGAAAATAGAGTAACTCGGGGTCGTTAAGTCTTGGTTTGGTTAAGCCCCGGTTTGATGAGACCCGAGTTTAGTCCAGGTTTAGTCCAGGTTTAGTCCAGGTTTAGTCCAGGTTTAGTCCAGGTTTAGTCCAGGTTTAGTTTTGTTCACAGCAAATAACAAACAAAATGGCATTTGTTTATTGACTACACCAGGATTAGACCAGGACCAGACCAGGACTAAAGCCAGGACTAGACCAGGACTAAAGCCAGGACCAGACCAGGACTAAAGCCAGGACCAGACCAGGACTAAAGCCAGGGCTAGACCAGGACCAGACCAGGACTAAAGCCAGGACCAGACCAGGACTAAAGCCAGGGCTAGACCAGGACCAGACCAGGACTAAAGCCAGGACCAGACCAGGACTAAAGCCAGAGCTAGACCAGGACCAGACCAGGACTAAAGCCAGGACTAGACCAGGACTAAAGCCAGGGCTAGACCAGGACCAGACCAGGACTAAAGCCAGGGCTAGACCAGGACTAAAGCCAGGACCAGACCAGGACTAAAGCCAGGAGTAGACCAGGACTAAAGCCAGGGCTAGACCAGGACCAGACCAAGACTAAAGTCAGGACTAGACCAGGACTAAAGCCAGGGCTAGACCAGGACCAGACCAGGACTAAAGCCAGGACTAGACCAGGACTAAAGCCAGAGCTAGACCAGGACCAGACCAGGACTAAAGCCAGGGCTAGACCAGGACCAGACCAGGACTAAAGCCAGGACCAGACCAGGACTAAAGCCAGAGCTAGACCAGGACCAGACCAGGACTAAAGCCAGGACTAGACCAGGACTAAAGCCAGGGCTAGACCAGGACCAGACCAGGACTAAAGCCAGGGCTAGACCAGGACTAAAGCCAGGACCAGACCAGGACTAAAGCCAGGAGTAGACCAGGACTAAAGCCAGGGCTAGACCAGGACCAGACCAAGACTAAAGTCAGGACTAGACCAGGACTAAAGCCAGGGCTAGACCAGGACCAGACCAGGACTAAAGCCAGGACTAGACCAGGACTAAAGCCAGGGCTAGACCAGGACCAGACCAGGACTAAAGCCAGGACTAGACCAGGACTAAAGCCAGAGCTAGACCAGGACCAGACCAGGACTAAAGCCAGGACTAGACCAGGACTAAAGCCAGGACTAGACCAGGACTAAAGCCAGAGCTAGACCAGGACCAGACCAGGACTAAAGCCAGGACAAGACCAGGACTAAAGCCAGGGCTAGACCAGGACCAGACCAGGACTAAAGCAGGACTAGACCAGGACTAAAGCCAGTACTGGACCATGACGCAAAAGTACAACTAGGCCAGGACTAGACTAGGACTAGACTAGGACTAGACCAGGACAAACCAGGACCAGACCAGGACTAGATCAGGACGCGAAACTACAACTTGACCAGGACTAGACCAGGATTAAACCATGACAAAACCACAACAAAACCAGGACAAAACCAGGATGAAATCAGGACGAAACCAGGATGCTACACTATAACTAGACCAGGACTAGACCAGGACTAGACCAGGACTAGACCAGGATGAAACCAGGACAAAATCAGGACTAGACCAGGACTAGACCATGATGAAACTAGGACATGAAACCAGGACTAGACCAGGACAAAACCGGGACTAGACCAGAATGAAACCAGGACTAGACCAGGATGAAACCAGGACTAGACCAGGATGAAACCAGGACTAGACCAGGATGAAACTAGGACATGAAACCAGGACTAGACCAGGACAAAACCGGGACTAGACCAGGATGAAACCAGGACTAGACCAGGATGAAACCAGGACTAGACCAAGACTAGACCCTTATCTCTTTCTAAAATGGTCTTGCTCCTGTAAATCTCTGTAAATAAACAGGAAGTCAATGGTCCCGGTTACATTTATGTTCACTTCCTCCTATTTGGACTTTTTAAAAATATAAATATAAACCCCCCTTCATGTTTCGGCCTGGACTCTTTGCCTGTTTTCAGTCCCTGCACCGGTTCCACCCTGAACCACAGCGCCACAGTGAACGAGCCGCGTTCAGACCGTTTCAGTGAACCGTGACGTGTCATGGACAGACGGTGGTTATTTGTTACCAAATAAAAACAAGGCCACAGGAAAGCGGATGTCACAGCGAGGAAAATAACACTCATGGATCGCATCCTTGACACTAGAGAACATTTGGACCAATATGAATCATTATTTATCTGAGCTCTGCTACAACATCTGCTGTGGAGACGGAGGCAGCGACGCCCGGTCCAGAGACGGAGCAACAAACACAGCAAATATTTAATCCCCAAACTCTGACCTCTGCACAACCTCCTGATTTCTCCTCCATATTCCACACACACGTTTTCTTAGTTTATTTTACTGCATGTGAGCTGAATAAACCTGCAGACTGTTTTCACTTCCCAAACGCTCTGGTTTTTGGTGTGAACACATCAGAGTCTTGTGTAAATGTGCTGCTGAGGCTCCAGTTTGTAACTGAATTCAAGTATCTTGGTGTTACTGTCATGGTTTGACTGTGGTTGAGGACCCCAAAGCAGAGACATAGGCGCAGGTAGATGTTTAACAGGTTTATTGCCGGGATTGAAGGATGTGGTGATGGAAACCGGCTGGAGACATAGACGGAGGGAAGACACTGGGGTAGACTCACAGGTACAGACTGGACGACAAGGGCAGGCAGGACGACATGGACAAGCAGGATGACGACGTGGACGTGGACAAGCAGGACGAGGACGTAGACAAGGAATAGAGGAGGAATGAACTGACAGAGAACAAAGGATCGGGACAGAACTAAGTAGTGGAGCTGATTAGACAATTAGCTGCAGGTGAACCACCGAGCAGGTGATCCACACTGCAGCATTAGCCCAGCCACACCCCCAGAGGAGCAGACAGACACAGAAGGGAGGGGGAACACACAACAAACACCAAACCCTGACAGTTACTTTGGACTCCACTTTAACTTTTAAACAACATGTAAAAAACATATCAAAAATTCTTAATTTTAATATTCACAACTTGAAACAAATTAGATCATCACTGCCAGAAAATGCAGCTAAAATGTTTCTTCACAGCAGGATTTTTTCTCACATTGAATCCTGCATTACAAACTCAAGCCTGACAACCTTAAAAACAAAAGAATCACTTTTAAAAAATGCTTTAAAAATATCTGACAGAAAATCTTTATCTTTTCATCATTGCCTCATACTTCAAAAACAAGTTTTGGACATTTTGGAAACTTTAAACTGGCCTGTTTGGTGTATAAGGTCTTAAATGGACTTGCTCCACCTCCTCTGGGGGAGTTCATTTTGCCCAAATCCAGCTCTAGTGTTGGGGTAACAAAAGCCTCTGTCAGAGGCGACTGTGTCACACAGGAGTTTTCAGTCAGGGACAGAAATGTGGAACAACCTCCCGCTGCAATAAGAGACTCGACCACATTCAGAACATTTAAAACCACCTGAACCGACGGCTTAAGAGAAACAGATCTGTGATCACTAATGTTCTGCCTTTATGTAAATGTCAGTATTGTACATCATGATTGTGTTTTATTGTGCTCGTCACTGACAGTTTGTCTATTCTGTGAAGTTGTTTTAATATTATTTCTGTCTCTCTGACCTGCAGGGACGACAGATGTAAAGTCGCCTTTGGACTAATTCTGGCATATTTACAAGTATTTGTTCAGGAATCTGCACTGTCCCTTTAAATAAATCAACTAAACTAAACACATGAGTTGGGGCTGGGGATTAGGTGCAGGTTCTGTTTCTGTCGGCCTGAAAACGCTAAAGGTGAAGCTGAGGAGTTTTGTTCTCCTCTAACCGTCTGTGCTCTCATTATAAGTGGAACAAGCTCCACCAACACTTTTTGGAGTAAATAGTAACAGGAATAACTGCAGTCCCTGGGGATGGTCTGAGAGGAGCAGACTTTTGGGTCTTGACAGTTTCCATGTCAAAGCTGAAGCAGATCTCACTAAACACGAGATTTAGAAACTCAAACCAAGGCAGAATTAATATAAAATTCCTCTTAAATTACTTTTTAAAATGTCTGTCTTTGGAACAAACTGCTCCAGATTCTTTATTTGACTAAAAATAAGTTGTTTACAGATTTCAATGAATGTTTTCCTGGTCCCTGAGACTGAGCGTTCTCTTTTATCAGCAGAATGAATGATGGGAAAGCACAAGGGCGAGTCTCAGCGCTCAGAACATGGACAGGATATGCAAACAAAAGCGTTACCTTCTGGTGCACGTCCACCCGCAGCAGCACGTTCCTGTAGTTGTGTCCGTCGTTGATCTGCAGAACCGCCGTGTCGTGGGCGGAGTCGGACCCGTCGTGCACGTACTGGACCCGCTGCTGCGCCAGCTCGTCCAGTTTGAAGCGGTTCAGGGCGCGGTCGGCGTGGACGCGGGTGAGGCGGCCGTGCTGAGGCGGTTCCAGCACCATCACCAGCACGTCGGCGGCGTTGTCGGGGTCTTCGACGTGGAGGACGGACTTGGAGAGGGACGCCGAGGCTCCAGGACCTTCCACCAGCAGAGGGGAGAGCGTCAGGATCTGTGGAGGCTGAGGACGAGAAGAAGAAGAAGAAGAGTTAATGTAAAGTACTCGAGGATACATCTGGGGACTTGGCGCGACGCCCGTTTTCGACGTAATCACTTTAAACGACTTTCTAAATACAGTGAACCCTGGTTTATGGCGGGGGTCACGCTCCAAAAAGAACCCGGGACAGGCGAAATCTGTGAAGTATCAGCTTTATTTTTTACAATTATTACACAATACAAACTGTACTATAGAATGAAACCAAAGATCAAAACCTGTTCAGGCCCAAGCATCTGTTTAAGAGATAAAAATATAAACGTTTTCTTACAAATAACTACAATAGTTTTAATACTGAATAGGAGGTTGGACATTGTGCCTCAGGCGTATTTCTCAGTCCCTCTGACTGAACCTCTTCGTCCTGACTCCTGTAGCGTCTTTTTCTACTGAAGCTGTGGTGCAGACGTCTTTTTCTACTGAAGCTGTGGTGCAGCGTCTTTTTCTACTGAAGCTGTGGTGCAGGCGTCTTTTTCTACTGAAGCTGTGGTGCAGGTGTCTTTTTCTACTGAAGCTGTGGTGCAACGTCTTTTTCTACTGAAGCTGTGGTGCAGGCGTCTTTTTCTACTGAAGCTGTGGTGCAGGCGTCTTTTTCTACTGAAGCTGTGGTGCAGCGTCTTTTTCTACTGAAGCTGTGGTGCAGGCGTCTTTTTCTACTGAAGCTGTGGTGCAGACGTCTTTTTCTACTGAAGCTGTGGTGCAGGCGTCTTTTTCTACTGAAGCTGTGGTGCAGCGTCTTTTTCTACTGAAGCTGTGGTGCAGACGTCTTTTTCTACTGAAGCTGTGGTGCAGACGTCTTTTTCTACTGAAGCTGTGGTGCAGCGTCTTTTTCTACTGAAGCTGTGGTGCAGCGTCTTTTTCTACTGAAGCTGTGGTTCAGACGTCTTTTTCTACTGAAGCTGTGGTGCAGCGTCTTTTTCTACTGAAGCTGTGGTGCAGCGTCTTTTTCTACTGAAGCTGTGGTGCAGGCGTCTTTTTCTACTGAAGCTGTGGTGCAGACGTCTTTTTCTACTGAAGCTGTGGTGCAGACGTCTTTTTCTACTGAAGCTGTGGTGCAGACGTCTTTTTCTACTGAAGCTGTGGTGCAGACGTCTTTTTCTACTGAAGCTGTGGTGCAGACGTCTTTTTCTACTGAAGCTGTGGTGCAGACGTCTTTTTCTACTGAAGCTGTGGTACAGACGTCTTTTTCTACTGAAGCTGTGGTGCAGACGTCTTTTCGCGAGAGAAGAACATAGTTATGGGGAGTTGTTGACTCTTTTTTCTTCTGGGCAAGAAGATTCTTACGTTGGTCCAGCGTAATGTTCTTTTTCCTGCAGAATCCACAAAGCTGAAGCGACTCCATCCTTACGCTGGTCTCGTTGGACAGTCACAAACCTTTTTGCCTCCTTGTTCTAACTTCTTGCTGCTGTCGTCCTTATGTTATTTTCCTCCTTCTTTATGGAACGAAATGAAGATTCATTTATTCTGTAATGGCGCAGAGCTTCTACTTTCCTTCAGCAGGTCCAGAAGTTTCACTTTTTCTGCGATAGTTTCATCTTCCTCGGCCTTTTGGCCTTTGTCATGCAGAATGTTTCCTCCACATTGTGGGTTTTGTCGTGGAGAAAATTTGCAAAGGTAAATTTGTCGGGCTGCACAGAGACGAGAAAACTGTGGACATTGGTCTAAGTGAAAGACCAATGTGACTTTTTTCACTTCCAGATGACCTCAGCCAATCAGGATTCAGAACACAATGCACTGGGGGAAAAAACATTAAAAAATCCACAAAACAGCGAAGCCGCGAAAGGTGAACCGCGTTACAGCGACGGTTCACTGTAATATTTTTCTTCCTCCAAAATTCCACTCAGCTGCGCACAAATATCTGTTCTATAAATTACAGGAGCTGTTTGTCCACTGATCTGAAGGTTGGCAGTTCGAATCCCGCTTTCGGTTCGGCTGTGGGTCAGATCTACTGACCCACAGGTTGGCGTTGTTGTGTCCTTGGGCAAGACACTTCACCCACCTCAGCCCCAGTGTCTGCGTACACCAGTGTGTGAATGAGTGTGTGAATGAGTGAGTGAAGTCGCCCCAACAAACGCAAACCTACACAAAAACTACGTCAATCGTTTGTGCTTAAGTTGTGCTGCAAAAAGTTTCCTTTTTGCCGCTTTAGTTGGTTTAGTTTAGTTTGAGAAATTAACGATTCTTTTATAGGTCAAATTGAGGTCAGTTTCATTTGTGCGTTAAGATATTCACAGTTTTATTTTGGGCCGGTGACGTCGTCCAGAACCTCAAAATGTGAAACAGCCTCAAAACTGCGATAATTTTCATTTGTGTGAGTTTATTTCTAAACTTATTCATTATTATTTTTGAGGAAATTCTATTCAAACTAGTGGTGATAAAGGATCTGAGGCTGTGGCAAAGTCTGTATTATTATATAAAATATGAAACAAAAGGAAGTCACTAAAGACGGATGTGAGGCTGAATAGAAATATAGAAATACAGAACGAGGAGAAATATCCAAAATAGAAATACACACATTTTGTTCGCTCCAAGTCCCAGCCCCATTGTGGAAAATGCAGATTTCCGGCAGACTTTCTACGTGGGCCTATCTCTGTTTAACACTGCAGCACCGATGGGGAATTGCATTGGCAGGTTCTGGAGGAGTTTCACACGAGTGAGGGACACACTCGGCCCCTGTGGTCTGAAAACTGCCTGGACTCTTCCCTGGTTTCAGCTTCCTGCTCCGTGCCACATTTCCCAGGACTTTTTCCAACATTCGAAGCCGTTCCAAAGTCCGATACAAGGCCAAAATGTAAACTAGGACTAAACCAGGTCTAAACTAGGAATAAACCAGGTCTAAACCAGGTCTAAACAAGGGTTAAACCAGGTCTAAATTAGAGCTCTAAACCAGGCCTAAGCTAGGGATAAACCAGGTCTGAACAAGGTCTAAACTAGGGCTAAACCAGGTCTTAACCAAGACTAAACCAGGTCGAAACTAGAACTAAACCAGGACTAAGCTCGGGCTGAACCAATACTTAACTAGGAGTCTAAACCAGGTCTTACTAGGTCTAAACCAGGTCTTACTAGGTCTAAACCAAGTCTAAACCAAGTCTAAACCAGGTCTTACTAGGTCTAAACCAGGTTTAAACCAGGAATGAACCAGGTTTAAACTAGAACTATACAGTTGTTAGTGTGAAGTGTTCTAAACCAGGACTAACCTAAAAAAGGACAAATGTGGTTTAAACTAACTCGAAATTCAGCAAATATCTGAACAGTCCGGGGTTTGAAGGTCCAATATTACGTAAAACTGACTTTTTATTCTTCAAACAAAGAAACCAAAGCGTTAAAACGTCAGAAGTCAGAAGTCGAAAAAGACTCGCAGTGTCAACCAATCAGGGGCGACTCTCCAGCGATGGAGCGACGTCATTATCCAGAAAAAGGACGAGAAACCGAAAGACCCGGGAGCCACGAACACCAGAACAAGAAATCTACGGCGTGACGTTCACAGAGTATAAATATATATGTATACACGCCGCAGGTGCTGAACGCCTCGGCTGGTTTTAAGCCCTAAAAACACTAAAGTCACTCTCTGGACGGGGAAAACAAGGCCCTCGCCGACCACAGCAGACGCTCTGGAGGTTTGCACACACCAGACTCCAGCCTGTGTTTGTTCATACTGTGAGTCTCTTATGGACTCTTTAAGACCGACTGGAGTTTTTTAGTTCCCTGTGGCGTGTGGACACTGAACTGAGTGAGTGTGAATGGAGTTCTGTGTAAAAGTGACTCTGAATTGTGTGATTTTCTGTATAATTGTGCATTTGGTGAGTCTGGAAAATTGTTTATCGGGCCTGATTATTGTTTAATGTAAATTTTACTGTTTTACTGAATGTTCCTGATGTATTTTTGACCCCGTGACCCGTGGGACTACGGATGGACATGAGCCTCGGCTACAATCCGGCGTGTTTAACGTTCATGCATTTTTACACGTCTGTTCATGAACCTGCACTGTCCCAATGAAATAAACAAATAAAATAAAATAAAATAATGTTTCTCCTGTTCGTCCACAGCGTCTGAACTCAAATGCAAACACTGCAAAAAAGGATTTTCTAGGATAGTTAAAGTGACCTGAAATAAGCAGATTCATCTTAAAAGATCAATTTTAAGTTTTTTTTACTTAATAAGATGAGATTTTTTGACTTATTTCAAGATCTTCCATCCTGATTTATCTTATTTAGATATTACAACTTATTCCAGGTGAAGCCTCTTTAATTTCCCTCTTAAACCAGTTCTTTCGTCTGACTCAGATCTGAACCTCTCTGTCCTCACAGTCGTGTCCTGTGGCTTTAGGTGCAGATCTACGGCGTTTCTAACATGTTGGGAAAGTGGAAAATGTGACATTTCAATAACTGCAGCTTCAAATGTGATTGATTTGTTGTATTTGATCAGATGTGTAGATGTTGTGAATGCGCGAAAGAAAGTTTTCTGAAAACTAGTGTCTATTTAATAACAGTCTAATATAAGACATGTTATATACTAGAAATAAGCAGTAATACACAATAATTACTTAAATCAAGGATAAATATACTCAACATTAAGTGAAAAATCTTGCCTTAAATACTTGAATCTAGTGTTTTCTGTTTAGAATGAGATTCGTATTCTTGGTAAGTGAACATTTCTTACTGCACTGGCAGATAATTTAACTTAAAATATGGCAATTTTACCTCAAATTTTGTATTTTTTTCTTATTTTTGATAGGGCTTTTTTGCGGTGAAGGCGTCCTGTGCGTTTTTTGAACACAGGAGCCAAGACGTGTTTATGGCATTAAATTTTCCCATCTTCACAGTCAGAATCTGGGTTTTTCTGTGTATTTTTGAGCTGTAAATCCACCTGTAATCGACTAAACGTAAAGCGGAGCTGTTTAATGTCACACTGCGGGACATTCCAGGCAGAGCAGTAACGTATCAGCAGAAAAAAGCATGTGACAAACCCCAAACCAAAAAGTTACGCAGTGCACCTTCTCAGAAAGTTGGACAGTGACCAGTTTGAGGCTGTATGTAAATGTCAGCCTCACCCTGAAGTCACTGCTCCTCTCCTCACATTATTAGTGGAATAAATTACAGGGCCCCATTTCCTTCCTCATTTATCGAGGTTGTGACATTACCCCGTCCAATTTCAATTCAGATTCTGTCCGCGACTTTGAAAACATGCATTTTCCTCGCCGAGACGGATTCCTTTAGTATCATAAATCCAGCCCGAGTTTTTCATTTCCTTAAAGGACACATATTATGCAAAAGTCACTGTTTTTGAGCTCCTAAAAGTCCTATATTACCCTCTGCGGAGCTTCGGAAAGATGTCAAATCCTCAAAAACACACCTGGACTTGTGTTTCGTCTCATTCACACATGTCCTGTTCCACCCTGTGATGTCACGAAGCCGTCGTTTCCAAGTTAACGGCCGCTTTAACCTTTTAGTTCAGTAGAAATGGGCAATTCCAAGGTGCTGAAATGGTCCAAACGACTCTTGCGAAGGTGTCTGGAGTTTAGAAACGCAATAGAGCACTTCCCGTATTACCGCATGACATCAGGAGGTGGAACGGGACACACAAAGCACAACTCCAGACATGTTTTTGGTGAGGAAATGTGATGAATAAATATGAAAAATGATCAGAAAATAGTGTAATATGGGTCCGTTAACCATCGTATAACAGTGTTCCCTCATCAGAAACAAACTGAAGTTGAATTTTGATTAATTCATGCTGTATTCACTCATCCTATAAATAAAAATCCATTGAATTTTCCCAGGATTGTTGCGTCATAGGAAGACCACATCATCACCAGACTAGTATAAAGCATTCGTAACAACTGCAGGCTGATATTAACATGTTGAAGCTGAGGTTTGTTATTAGCTAAAGACCTATTCGCATGGGATAAGAACAACCCGGGGACGTCTGGGAATTTGCTAATTACCGCCCCACCTCTGTGTAACTTGCAGCGCATTAACACGGGATAAGCAAAGTCCGTAAATTTTACGGACAATGACACAGAGATAGAAAGAGAAAAGAATGTGGAAAGAAAAGAAAAATAGAAAAGACAAACCGTGAGATGCAGATTTGTACGGGGACTATCACTATCACCGGACGTCTGTGTTTGGTGAAATATAGTAGGTAATTTGCAGCAGAATTTTCACTTTACAAATGACAGACTTGGCGCATTTGGACGGGATTAAGATCTCAGGTGTTCTCCGCAATTATTACAAATCACTAAAGGTCCACAGGTAAAACTAATCCGGTGCGAATAGGGTTTAAAGTTGAACCCCGGCACATTTCAGTGTATTTTTGTAGCACCCAAAATTGCAACAACAGTTGCCTCTAAGGGCGTTCCAAGATTTGGATGAGCGTTTCAAGCTAAAGTCCGTTGCTAGAGGAGGTTGAATTCTGTCAGAAGCCAAAAAACGGCACAGATCAGTGTTTCCTCGGTGGAGATCTCACTGTGGCAGTGAGTCTGTCAAGGCAACAAACTAGTGTAGTGATGGGGGCAAGTTCTGAACTAGTGTAGTGATGGGGGCAAGTTCTGAACTAGTGTAGTGATGGGGGCAAGTTCTGAACTAGTGTAGTGATGGGGGCAAGTTCTGAACTAGTGTAGTGATGGGGCAAGTTCTGAACTAGTGTAGTGATGGGGGCAAGTTCTGAACTAGTGTAGTGATGGGGGCAAGTTCTGAACTAGTGTAGTGATGGGGGCAAGTTCTGAACTGGTGTAGTGATGGGGGCAAGTTCTGAACTAGTGGAGTGATGGGGGCAAGTTCTGAACTTCCACGTAAAACACCAATTTGCTTTACGTCATGAGCACGAGTCATTTCAGGAAAAAAAAAAAAAAACATGGCAGAACTTCGACCGAGCAGCTGCAAATGCCACAGGACTCGAGTCAGAAAGAGACGCCACTGATCACAGAGTCACTCAGAGCAGAGAAGACGATTTTAACACATTGCAGACATTTATTTAGGGATTTTATTTTTTATTTTTATTTATTAAATTTATTTATTTAGGGACATTTATTTAGGGATTTTATTCATTATTTTTATTTATTTTATTTATTTATTTAGGGACATTTATCCATCCATCCATCTTCTCCCGCTTAATCCGGCTGGGTCGCGGGGGCAGTTTGCTGCCCAATACTCATAGCACCTGACCCCCCCTATGAACCCCTCTGCAGGTGGTGAGCCCACAGGAGGGTGGACAACATGGTCCTTGATGTTAGTTCATAGGGGTTTAGGGACATTTATTTAGGGATATTATTTATTTAATTTATTTGTATTCCTTTTATTTATTTATTTAGGAACATTTATTTAGAGATATTATTTATTGTATTTATTTAATTAGGGATATGTATTTAGGGATATTATTTATTATATATTTTAATTAATTAATTAATTTAGGGACATTTATTTATTTAGGGACATTTATTTAAGGATATTGTTTATTATATTTTTTATTTATTTATTTAGGGACATTTATTTAGGGATATTATTTATTATATTTATTTAAATTTTATTTATTTATTCATTTAGGGACATTTATTTAGGGATAGTATTATTATTTTTATTTATTTAATTAATTCATTTAGGGACATTTATTTAGGGATATTATTATTATTATTATTATTATTATTATTATTATTATTATTATTATTATTATTTATTTAATGTATTCATTTAGGGACATTTATTTAGGGATATTATTATTATTATTATTATTATTATTATTATTATTATTTATTTAATTTATTCATTTAGGGACATTTATTTAGGGATATTATTATTATTATTATTATTATTATTATTATTATTATTATTTATTTAATGTATTCATTTAGGGACATTTATTTAGGGATATTATTATTATTATTATTATTATTATTATTATTATTTATTTAATTTATTCATTTAGGGACATTTATTTAGGGATATTATTATTATTATTATTATTATTATTATTATTATTATTATTATTATTATTATTATTTATTTAATTTATTCATTTAGGGACATTTATTTAGGGATATTATTATTATTATTATTATTATTATTATTATTATTATTTATTTAATTTATTCATTTAGGGACATTTATTTAGGGATATTATTATTATTATTATTATTAATATTATTATTATTATTATTATTATTTAATTTATTCATTTAGGAACATTTATTTAGGGATATTATTATTATTATTATTATTATTATTATTATTATTATTTAATTTATTCATTTAGGGACATTTATTTAGGGATATTATTATTATTATTATTATTAATATTATTATTATTATTATTATTATTTAATTTATTCATTTAGGAACATTTATTTAGGGATATTATTATTATTATTATTATTATTATTATTATTATTTAATTTATTCATTTAGGAACATTTATTTAGGGATATTATTATTATTATTATTATTTATTTAATTTATTCATTTAGGGACATTTATTTAGGGATAATATTATTATTATTATTATTAATATTATTATTATTATTATTATTTAATTTATTCATTTAGGAACATTTATTTAGGGATATTATTATTATTATTATTATTATTATTATTATTTAATTTATTCATTTAGGAACATTTATTTAGGGATATTATTATTATTATTATTATTATTATTATTTATTTAATTTATTCATTTAGGGACATTTATTTAGGAATATTATTATTATTATTATTATTATTATTATTATTATTATTTAATTTATTCATTTAGGAACATTTATTTAGGGATATTATTATTATTATTATTATTATTATTATTATTATTATTATTATTATTATTATTATTTATTTAATTTATTCATTTAGGGACATTTATTTAGGGATATTATTATTATTATTATTATTATTATTATTATTATTATTATTATTATTTAATTTATTCATTTAGGGACATTTATTTAGGGATATTATTATTATTATTATTATTATTATTATTATTTATTTAATTTATTCATTTAGGGACATTTATTTAGGGATATTATTATTATTATTATTATTATTATTATTATTATTATTTATTTAATGTATTCATTTAGGGACATTTATTTAGGGATATTATTATTATTATTATTATTATTATTATTATTATTATTATTATTATTATTATTTATTTAATGTATTCATTTAGGGACATTTATTTAGGGATATTATTATTATTATTATTATTATTATTATTATTATTATTATTTATTTAATTTATTCATTTAGGGACATTTATTTAGGGATATTATTATTATTATTATTATTATTATTATTATTATTTATTTAATTTATTCATTTAGGGACATTTATTTAGGAATATTATTATTATTATTATTATTATTATTATTATTATTATTATTATTATTATTATTATTTAATTTATTCATTTAGGAACATTTATTTAGGGATATTATTATTATTATTATTATTATTATTATTATTTATTTAATTTATTCATTTAGGGACATTTATTTAGGGATATTATTATTATTATTATTATTATTATTATTATTATTATTATTATTATTTAATTTATTCATTTAGGAACATTTATTTAGGGATATTATTATTATTATTATTTATTTAATTTATTCATTTAGGAACATTTATTTAGGGATATTATTATTATTATTATTTATTTAATTTATTCATTTAGGGACATTTATTTAGGGATATTATTATTATTATTATTATTATTATTATTATTTATTTAATTTATTCATTTAGGGACATTTATTTAGGGATATTATTATTATTATTATTATTATTATTATTGTGTATTATTATTATTATTATTTATTTAATTTATTCATTTAGGGACATTTATTTAGGGATATTATTATTATTATTATTATTATTATTATTATTATTATTTATTTAATTTATTCATTTAGGGACATTTATTTAGGGATATTATTATTATTATTATTATTATTATTATTATTATTATTATTATTATTATTATTTATTTAATTTATTCATTTAGGGACATTTATTTAGGGATATTATTATTATTATTATTATTATTATTATTATTATTATTATTATTTATTTAATTCATTCATTTAGGGACATTTATTTAGGGATATTATTATTATTATTATTATTATTATTATTATTATTATTATTTATTTAATTTATTCATTTAGGGACATTTATTTAGGAATATTATTATTATTATTATTATTATTATTATTATTATTATTATTATTATTATTTAATTTATTCATTTAGGAACATTTATTTAGGGATATTATTATTATTATTATTATTATTATTATTATTTATTTAATTTATTCATTTAGGGACATTTATTTAGGGATATTATTATTATTATTATTATTATTATTATTATTATTATTATTATTATTATTATTATTATTTAATTTATTCATTTAGGAACATTTATTTAGGGATATTATTATTATTATTATTATTATTATTATTATTATTTAATTTATTCATTTAGGAACATTTATTTAGGGATATTATTATTATTATTATTTATTTAATTTATTCATTTAGGAACATTTATTTAGGGATATTATTATTATTATTATTATTTAATTTATTCATTTAGGAACATTTATTTAGGGATATTATTATTATTATTATTATTATTACTATTAATATTATTTAATTTATTCATTTAGGAACATTTATTTAGGGATATTATTATTATTATTATTTATTTAATTTATTCATTTAGGGACATTTATTTAGAGATACTGTTGCCGCCCATATGTCTGAATACTTGGCCTGGCACGACTCCCAATTCACATTTTCATTTTTTAAAATAATTTAATGTGAGGACGAACAATAGCTCCACCTCCTCTCTGCTGGAGGAGAGGAAGTAGAGAAGCAGAAGGGTGATACGCTGCCCCCTACGCTCTGGGGGTGCAAACTACATCGGCAAACTGCAGGTTTTGTGTCTCCGTGTGCAGCAGGATACACGCCTCCCGAATCTCGAACTTCCGGTCATCGCGCAGCCGGGAAGGGCCCTCCGAAAAAGTGAGCATCAAACCGCCATGTTTGATTTCCCAGTGGACATATCGCTTTTGTTTCTGGTTCTGATGTTGTCATATTTTAGTTATGGGATTCGGACAGTGTAATCGTGCGGTCGTTGGACGTCCCAACAGCGGAAAACGGCTCGAGAAATGGGCTTCGGAAGTTTGCGAACTCCATAACTGCAAAAGGGAATCTGTGTGACTGCAAAAAGAACAGTGAAAAGCGAAGGCGATGGGCAGCACTGATACACAGGAAGGACGGAAAAGAAAACCTCATCCCGAGTTTTCAGCGAACATTTCGTCTGCGGAGCACCAACAAAGCAAAATCCCGATCCCTCGCTCCAACTTGGTTAGGAATGTTCGACTCTTGCTTTAGCAAACAGTTCCTGCGCATTTTGGTTCTATTTTGATGCCGATCTCCGAGGCAGCAAATACCCGAGGCAACGAGTTCGGCTTTTCCGCCAGTAATTTTCAAGTTTCTTTTTCAGAGCATCGACTTCCCAGGTCCAAACTTCAGCGACGCTCTCGAATGTTGGTTCTTCGCCTTCAGACTCCGACTCGGGTTCTGACGGCTCATTTTTCCACAAAGAAGGAAAAGCTGAGGTCTTAAACTTATCAGAGAATAACAGCAACTTATCTGATCTCTACATTAAAATATCGAAACCAGAAAATAACAGCGACATGGTTCAAAAGACTTGAAAACAACAAACATGGCGGTTTGATGCTCACTTTTCAGGAGGGCTCTTCCTGGTTTGCTTTGCGCGATGACCGGAAGCTTGAAATTCGGGATGCATGTATTCCCCAAAACGCTCGTGTAAACGCGGAATAAGAGTGAGGAAATGCACGTTTGCGTTTTGTGTCATACAGGAGCGGCTTTTTCGCGTTTTTTCGTGCAGTAAAAATCCCACGGCGCCTTTAAAGTGCCACAACAAATGACGACGGCGTTTTTCGAAGGGAGTTTTTCCCTCCTGGACCTGCGTCTGCGCTCGGGCCATTCCGGGTCACTCCGCCGGTGATTCTTCTTCTTCTCCTTCGTCCCGCTCCGACTCTCCCAGCGTCAGAGCATCAGTTTCCCGTGAGCCGACAGCCGAGGAATAACAGAGAAGACGAAGCACCGGACGGACGCCTCTGCTGCCCCCGAGAGGCAGGGCTGAGGGGCATTTGTCTGAGGAGGGAAGGGGCAAGAGCGCTCCATCACTGAGAGAGAGAGAAGAGAGGGAGAAGAGAGAGAGAGGGAGAGGGAGGACGAGAAGGTGGTACAAATGTGCTGACCTGGATTCAGAGGAGAGAGGGAGGAAAAGGAGAGGGCAGAGAGAGGGAAAGATGAGGGAGAGACGAGAGAGAGGAAAAGGAGAAAGGAAAGAGAGGAAAGAGTGAGGAGAGAAGAGAGAGGAAAAGAAGAAAGGAAAGAGAGGAAAGAGTGAGGAGAGAAGAGAGAGGAAAAGAACAAAGGAAAGAGAGGAAAGAGTGAGGAGAGGGAGAGAAGAGAGACGAGAGAGGAAAAGGAGAAAGGAAAGAGAGGAAAGAGTGAGGAGAGGGAGAGAGAGGAAAAGAAGAAAGGAAAGAGAGGAAAGAGTGAGGAGAGGGAGAGAAGAGAGAGGAAAAGGAGAGAGGAAAGAGAGGAAAGAGTGAGGAGAGGGAGAGAAGAGAGAGGAAAAGGAGAGAGGAAAGAGAGGAAAGAGTGAGAAGGGAGTGAGGAGACAGCAAGAGAGGAGAGAGAGAGAAGAGGGAGAAGGAAGAGAGGGAGAAGAGAGACAGGAGAGAGAGGGGAGGGAGAGAAAGGAGAGGGAGAGGAAGGAGAGAAAGGAGAGGGAGAGAAGAGAGAAAGGAAAAGGAGAAGGGAAAGAGAGGAGAGAGTGAGGAGGGGAAAGGAGAGAGAGGTGGAAGGAGAGAAGAGAGAAAGAAAGGGGAGGGAGAAAGGAGGGAGAGAGAGAGAAGAGAGGGAGTGGAGAAGGAGGGATAGAGAGGAGAGAGGGAAGGGAGCAGAGAGAGAAATGAGAGGGAAGAGAGAGGAGTGCAAGAAAGGAGAGAGAAGACAGAGGAGAGGGGAGAGAGAAGGAAAGGAGAGAGAGCAGAAAAGAGGGAGAGAGAAGGGAGAGCGAGGGGAAGGAGCAGAGAGAGAGAGAAATGAGAGGAGTGAAAGAAAGGAGAGAGAAGACGGAGGAGAGGGAGGGAGAAGGAGGAAAAGAGAGAGGAGAGAGAGGAAAAGGGGGAGAGAGAGATGGGAAGGAGAGAGAAGGGAGAAGGAAGAATAGACAGAGGAGAGAGAGAGAGAGAGGAAAGGGCAAGAGAGAGATAGAAGAGAGTGGGTGAGGGATGGGAGGGAGAGAGAATGAAGACAGGAAAAGAGAAAGGAGAGAGATGAACAAGAGAGAAGAGAGGAAGGAGTGAGAGAATGACTCAAGTGACCTCTGCAGAACAGTAGAAAAGTAACAGAGGAAAGTAAAGTGCAGGAAACGCAGCTAAAGAGTCATTCCGGGTTATTTTGATTTTGATATTGTTAAAGTGGAGCTGTGACGCGGAACATTTACATCTCCACATTTCCGTTTCCTGTTTAAAAAAATGCCGCATCCACCAAAAGGACGTATGAACAGGACCCGGGAGAGATCACTAGATTACTCAAACATGTAAAACCTCTTCAGAACACGTTTTTCATGGAGAAACAACATTATAACACGGTTGAAGTCGGCAAAAAGTCCAAAATTGCACATCACCTCCTCTTTAAATTCCTTGCAGAGCTTTTTGTAGGTTTGTGGAGCGTCGGGTTCACGTTTTTCTGTGGTAAACGTGTGTAAATCTGCCCCATCACCGACTCCACAACCAACAAGAACCACGAAGACTTTACCCACAACGATCTTAAAGCGTAAAGGAAACAGTGAGTGAAACGACTGAGCAGCACTAACGTTTATTTTCTTCGGTCAGGTCACATGATCATTCATCAAACTGCAATGATTAAACACAGAAATTCTGCACGACACAAAGTTATTCCACAGACCGAAGGGGTTTAGGCTGAAGTTCGACGCTTATTTTGCCAAAAACCCTGTTAACATAGAGGATAAGACACAAGACGGCAGAACTATGAACTAAAAAAAGCTGATGTTTTATGAGCGCAGGAAAGAATATGGACTTGGTTCTTTGGTCATGAAGAAAACAGAAGGAATTTGTTCACTCAGACTGATTCTACGATTAAAACAACAAATCGATATCATGATGTCGATATTAGCAGAGATACAGCTCTGGAATAAGAGAAATAAGAGACGACAGCGAAATGAAAGTCAAACTGCAATGAAGAAAACAAAAGCTCATCACGGGCTAAAAGCTGGATTCATCTGGAGCCGGTGGAGCTGCTCAGAAGTGACACCGAGGATGAAGAATTCAGTGGGTTTAGTGATTTGGAGCGAGACGGAGAGTCCGGCTCATTCTGTTCTGTTGTTTCTGCTCCGGTTTTGTGAAGAACTGTTCATATGTGACGTGAACAAACCAAACAAACTGTTCTATTATTACTTTAACTCACCTTTTAACAGGAAATGTCTGTTCCTGGAGTCTGATTTTAGCAAATAAATTTCCCCCCAAAAAAGTGACTTATCGTCCAGTGCGACTTATATACAGTTCTGGGGGGGAAATAAGAGCCCAGTGCATTTGTTAGTTCTGAACTCAGCGTCTCTACATGTGTTTGGGCCGTTTTATTCCAGCGTCTGTTGAATCCAACACAAACACACCTCATTCTGCTTCAGGAGGCTCTGATGAGGAGATCACCTGAACCACACCTGATTTAAGGAGGAAAAGGAGGAAAACCACCGCTGTGTTCAGCACTAGGAGCAGATTTCTGAACTCTTCCTAAGGTAAAACATTAGTATTCTTGTTTTAAAATGGAAAATGATCTTCTTTTCTTCATTATTTGAGGTCCTGAAAACAATTCAGCTTTTGTGTTATTTTGACCATTTGTCATTTTCCGCAAATAAACGCTCTAAATGACAGTATTTTTATTTGGAATTTGGGAGAAATGTTGTCAGTCGTTTAGAGAATGAAACAAAAACGCTCATTTTACTCAAACACAAACCTATAAGCAGTAAAGAAACGGAGCATTTTGCGGCGGTCTCTCCGTTTTCTCCAGAGCTGTGTGGTTTTTTTCTTCTCCACTGTGCATTTTTTGGCCGGTGCTATACATTTTCCGGCTCTATATTCCAAGCTCCTGGATATGGCAGTACCCCAGGAGACTCTCTGGGGTTTTCAGAGAATATTCAGGACACTGTGGCCTGTAGACGCAGGGTCCTGAATCCTCCGAGCTGCAGCTGTACTGAGCGCGTGCGAACTCAAGGCACAAAAACAGCAGGACTCAAACTTCTACCTGGACTTTTTAAGCATTTCAAGCGTCTCAGTTTGATCTGTTATTTCATTTTTACTTGTACATTTACACATTTTGATAATCACGCCTTATTTGACACTCGTCTCTTGCTATTTCTGCTACTTATTTAGAATCTATTATCACCATTTTTATATTTTTTCCCTCCGTTATTAAAATTTACTGTGACGTGTGAGCTGCACTCGGCGTCTGAGTCATTTCCCCCCCGGCTCGATAACGTCAATAAGTCCAAGTTCAGATGTAAAAACCTTCAGCCGAACGAGTAAAAACCGACGCTCCTGTGATTTTCCGCGACTCTTCCGAGATCCGCTGACATTTACCGAGGCCAAAGTTCAGGCTGGAGTTTAGACAAACAAACCGGAAGATCCCGCGGGGGCCACAAGAGTCTTTATCTTTGCACTTTAACACCGCAATTTAGAGTTATTTATGCACTTTTCCCCCTCTGACTAAATGGTGTTTTCCTTGTGTTCGTATTCTGTGGTTTGTGTTTTAATATATTGTAATTTGTCTGTTTGAATGTGTTTTTTAATACTGCAAATGGCAAATAAACTGAACTGAGCCTTTGAGTCCGCACAAACCCCACAGTTTGACTTTACACAGGGTTAAGAGGAGCTAACACGGACCCAGTGTTATTTGAAATGTGTCGTATAATGCGTGATTAAAGTTTTAAAAGCACTTTTGAACCCCGACATCGGTGCCGTTTGGGGATTAAAGGGGCGATTTGAAGGTTTTCTGGTGGGGAATCCGAATAATAACTATTTTATTGCTTTATCTGAATGTTCCACAGTATTCAGCTTTTCTATTATGGGGCAGGTCTGTGAAAAGGCAAGCGAGGCGATGCTGTTTTTACTGACAGAGGCGAAGATCTCTGACTGTCAACACGCCCACACCGCACTCTGTAAACACTCCAACTCTAACACTTGGATTCAGCTCGTTTACTTTACTCACAGCTACGAATTTGTAGATCTTAACCCTCGAAGACCTACAGAGGAATATGTTTTCTATAACCGCAGAACTTCCTAACCGTAAAAGACAGAAACGTCCTTTTCCCCTCTGAAAGTGCAGACATAGAGGTTTCCGTACATTTCTGTGGCTTTATCCTACGTCACACTCACGCTGTGTGATGACGTGAGCAAAACGAGTGTCCAACAGGAACTTTGTTTTCCCCAAACTCATGCGCTCCGTCCATTTTGATCGAGCCAAACTTTGCCAAAGAGTGAAGTGAGTCAAGATGGTCGACTCCTCTGACTGTGTGTGTTTAGAACGAGGGAAAAAGTCGCTCTAAGTGGAGTTTATTCTCAAATAAATGGAAAATGACACATCTTGGTGTGTGTAATTGTGCATCTCTTTCTATTTTTATTTAAAGGTTTATTTCAGTCCAAATGAACAAATCCAAATGTAATTTCCACCCTGGAAATGCAGAAGTGCTGTGGCTCTGGCCCTGGACCTGACAGGAGCTGTTTCCAGGACTGGACCAGGAAAGTCATGGAGCCACTGCACTTTTTTTGTTTTTAGGGCAATAAGGAGATTTTTAATTTACTTACAGACTTGAGATTTTGCATTTTTGTAGCTGAGGCCCTAAATTAAGCATTTTTATGTCCAAAAAGTTGTTTCTACATGTTTGCTGTGTGTTTTGTATAAAAGAGTGTGAATTTTATTTTCCTTTTTTTTTCTTCATCTCTATTTCTGGTCCTGTAGCTTTTATCACAGCCTCATGACACAACTACAGCAGCAGATTGTGAAATAACAGGTTGGACTGAACAAAAGGAGGTAGAACACTTCATTAGGGGGAAAAGGGGCAGTTTTAAAAGCAAAATTAAGAAAAAAAAAAGATTCAGGCGAGGAGAAATGTACTAAAATTGCCCTTAGGTCTTCAGGGGTTAATGACTGTGGTAAATCAACACTTGCCACAGGGAGAAAAAAAAAAAGCACATGGAATATGAGTGTTCTTCCTGTGACAGAGGATGTTCTGCTGATGGTGAGTCTGTTCTGTGTGTACGACATACACACAGTTGGAGACGGTTCATGTTTTCAGAGGTCGAACATGTGCGGTCACTTTCTTCACGTCGGCTTCTGTTGTGACGAAAAGACTGAAAAGTGTTTGTCTTTTGGACGCACTCAACTTCATGTTGCAGTAACCGGGATACTGCGTGTACCTGCCGCAGTATCCCAGTTACTATCGGAATATAGGTCAATGACGGATAAGGAATTTCAAGAGGCAAATTTCTATTGAACTTTTTCAGATATTTCCAGAGTCAGGAGCATAAATCTGTGTTTAACATTTATATGAAGCATTTTTAGTGTAAAATATCATGTGGTGCGACCGAGAATAACCTTAAAACTGTTTTATTCTCTAAAACATGGTTGGGATTTTAATCTAAATTGTGAGTAATATGAAGTGTATAGAAACAAACTGTTGTGTTTCTTTAGATTTTTAATGCATATTGATATTTTCTTTTGCTCCAATATGTCAGTCGCCTGTTTGTGTTTAATGAACAAACTACTGCCCTGGAAAATGAAGAGAAATGAAGAAAAACGCCTAAAGAACCGTTCACCCAAGTCGACTTTGTCTGTTATTAAACTCCAGCCATAGAATTCCTGCTGTTATTAGTCGCACCACATGACGCACGGTCGCACCACATGACATTTGAACACTTTAAGGACAAAAAACATGCAGAATAACTCAGGATTTATGAACAAAATGAGTTGTTTCCATGGAGATCAGAGGTGCTACAGAAATGTACTGAATTGTTATGAAATTTGAACCTTTTTAACTGAGGAAACTGCAACTGGACAGCGTCACGTCATTGACCCGTGTACCAGCTACAGGATCCCGGTTTGTCATCAGTTCGGAATTCTGAAACCGGGATACTGCACTGAAAAAACCCGATCATCACCGGAACACTGATGTGGCGCAAGAGCCAGATTTCCCTGTTGTTTACGCTGTACTTTACCCTGAAATATCCAGTTACTGACCAAACCCAAGAACTCGCCGTATCACAACATCATTTTACATCTCCACAGTTTGAAATCTTAGCTGCCCGCACCTGTAATAATTAACACTGGCCCAGAGGAACGCTGTGGTGATGATGCTGAAACTCGGTCTTGCCTAAGGACACAACAACAACAACAAAAAGAAACTGGTTTCCACTCGAGCGGCGGCTGCTTCGCTGTGGCTCCAAGTCCTGATCTGCCTCTGACGAACACGACGTCCACGGAGATATAATCGCTCCACCGTCCTTGGACTTATTTGATTTGATGAGTTTTATTGGCTTAACGAGGAGCAGTGGAGTCAAATAGAGCTTAATTTTATATTTGAATCGGTTTTATCTCTTTGGAAAGTGTTTGTTTGTTAAACGTGCTGTAGAAATAAAGTGGATCGGGTTGGATGTCTGTAATTTTGGTACAGTTGGACATTATTTTACTGATTCTATGTACTTTAAGGGTGTGTTTTTGTTAATTTGACTGTGTTTAGTGTTTTAAGAATGAGCATTTACACCCTCTCTTATTTTAATCTGTTCTCTTTATCTGCAGCACTTTGGAAACTCTTTTGTTTGTAAAAAAATGTTTAAAAAGTGGAGCATCCGTCAAACGCTTTTCTCCGTGGACATGTTCACTGCTTTGGCTGGAAAGTTTCACAATACGGCGTTAAACCTTTCTATTTTTCATGTAGACCAAACCAGACCGAGTTACAGGTCAGATCTGCGGAGAGGACGCCCCGCTCACAGTCAGAAGGCCTGTTTTTTTAGAGGATTTTTGAGCTGAAAAGAGATAAATCTAAAGTAGAGCTGTTTAACCCTTCCAGACCTAAGGGCAATTTTAGTACATTTCTCCTCGTCTGGATCTTTTCTTAATTTTGATTTTAAAACTGCCCCATTTAAAGGTTTATTTGAGTCCAAATGAACAAATCCAAATGTAATAAACGCCCTGGAAATGCAGAAGTGCTGTGGCTCTGGCCCTGGACCTGACAGGAGCTGTTTCCAGGACTGGACCAGGAAAGTCATGGAGCCACTGCTCTTTTTTTGTTTTTAGGGCAATAAGGAGATTTTTTATTTACTTACAGACTTGAGATTTTGCATTTTTGTAGCTGAGGCCCTAAATTCAGCATTTTTTATGTCCAAAAAGTTGTTTCTACATGTTTGCTGTGGGTTTTGTATAAAAGAGTGTGAATTTTATTTTCAGTTTTTTTTTTTCATCTCTATTTCTGGTCCTGTAGCTTTTCTCACAGCCTCATGACACAACTACAGCAGCAGATTGTGAAATAACAGGTTGGACTGAACAAAAGGAGGTAGAACACTTCATTAGGGGTAAAAGGGGCAGTTTTAAAAGCAAAACTAAGAAAAAAAAAATCCAGGCGAGGAGAAATGTACTAAAAGTGCCCTTAGGTCTTCAGGGGTTAATTACGCACTTGATTCACAATTTTATTACCACTTTAAAGTGTGTACTAGGTAAAAACGGCATTTTTTTTGTACTCGGATTCAGTTTCATCCACTTTTTTGAGCAGGTAACAGACCAAAACGTTCCTCGTGCACCTTTCAGAACCGTCATTTCTGAGCCTCTCATTAAACCCAAAGTCTCATCATGTCCTAATGTCACCGGGCGGGAATCCAAACACCATCAGGAGCCATTCCAAAGACAAATGAACGTTTGTGTGCCCGTTCCCGGCGAAGCGCTTTGATTCTGGGGACGAGGCGTGTTGGAGAATTGGCTCCACGTCAGGCTGCGGCGCGGCTCGGCGAAGGGGGAGCGCCTGATGAATGTGGAGCCGAGCCAGGCACCTCTCAGGAGCCCTTTGTGCAGCTGGAGACGAGCCAGCGGCGACAGACCTCAAGGACAAAGCGTTTCACCAAAAAGGAAAATGTCATGACAACCGGGCGAAGGTTTTTACCACGAAAACGTGCAGAAATGTGGTAATTCTGGTTATTTATGGTTGTTACAGTCCATGTTAAGGGTCCGTGAATGAATTTTCTCACATTTTTCAGGGTTTTATTCGTTATAAGAAGCAGGACGGCCTAATTTTGGGGAAAGAAATCAGGTTTTTTTGGTTTTGTTTCGATTCCAGGAGCGTTCACATTTGGGCAAAGACGGACGTTTGAACTCATAAACTTCAGTCCAAGAATCCCACGCGTTTCAGAACATGTTTGTGGAGGTCGAAACAGCAGAAAGAGCAGATTTTACACAGAATAAAACCCCGTGGAGACACTGGGAGGGCATCTGACACACTGGGACACGTCAGAACACGTTTGTAGCTCCAAACTGCAGCTACAAGATCGTTGTTTTTTTCCCCATTTTATAATCAAAATAACTCCAGATTTGATCAAACGAAAACTCGTTCAAGTCGCACTCTTGATTCCACTGTGAATATTACGCCGCAAAAAACAATATTTATAAGTTCAAATGAGTTAAATTAAAAAGATTTGACTTTCTAAGTAGATTCAACTTGACGAAAGTGAAAGTAAAACGATCTACCGCTGGAATAAGTGTGTTTTTTATTAATTCAAGCAACAGTTTTTAAATTTTGTTTCTTATTTTATGTGCAAAGAGTTGTGTTTTGTTCATGGAGATGTTATTGTTTTGTCTGGAATGTTTCACAGTACGTGTTTTCTCGCGTTTTCTCGTGTTTTCTCGCGTTTTCTCGCGTTTTCTTGCGTTTTCTCGTGTTTTCTCGCGTTTTCTCGTGTTTTCTCGTGTTTTCTCGCGTTTTCTCGCGTTTTCTCATGTTTTCTCGCGTTTTCTCGTGTTTTCTCGTGTTTTCTCGTGTTTTCTCATGTTTTCTCCTGCTCCGGGTCAGTTTTCTCGCGTTTTCTCGTGTTTTCTCGTGTTTTCTCGTGTTTTCTCGTGTTTTCTCGTGTTTTCTCGCGTTTTCTCGCGTTTTCTCGTGTTTTCTCGCGTTTTCTCGCGTTTTCTCGTGTTTTCTCGCGTTTTCTCGCGTTTTCTCATGTTTTCTCGCGTTTTCTCGTGTTTTCTCGTGTTTTCTTGCGTTTTCTCGTGTTTTCTCGCGTTTTCTCGCGTTTTCTCGTGTTTTCTCGCGTTTTCTCGCGTTTTCTCGTGTTTTCTCGCGTTTTCTCGTGTTTTCTCGTGTTTTCTCGTGTTTTCTCGTGTTTTCTCGTGTTTTCTCCTGCTCCGGGTCAATGTTTTAATCGTACTTAATTAGTTTATGTTGTCGTGAGGCGACCTTGGGTGTCCAGAAAGGCGCCTAATAAATAAAATGTATTATAATTAAGGCTGTCATACGATTCATTTTTTTAAATCTCGATGAAGATCAGAAATTCCGTAGTTAATCGCGATTAATCACATATTGAACTGCATGTTTAAAACGGTGCATTTCAAGACCCTTTTAAAGCCATAATGTGAAGCCATTCTGAGCCCATTTAACGATCGCTGTGGTGATTTTTTTCGCTTTTTTAGTTCTTAGCTTCGCTGGTGCTGAAACTCTGCTTGACTCCGGCTGCGTTTAACTCTTGACTTGTAAACTGTAGCGTCTGGAAGTTTTTTAAAGTCGCAGCGAGTAAAAAAAACACATAAATAATCCCGTTTTTCGAAGGGACAAAAGGCTGGCGAGCTCCAATCGCGTTATGGATCGCGTTAATCTAGTCGCAATTAACACGTTCACGCTGACAGCCCTGAAAAGAAATAAACTAGACTCACAGCTGGACCTGAGCTTTAACCTGCAGATACACACGTTTTGCAAGTTCCCGATCGTTGTAGTATCTCGGTAGGGATAAAACAAGACACAATTTCCACGAGAACGAGACAAGACGAGATTTAAACATAATTCCTAGTTAAGGATAATCCGTTCTTTTAATTTCAATCAAGCGGACGGAAAACGATAAAATGGGGAAACAGTTTGTTATTTCATTATTCTGTTTTCTCTATTTCCAATATTTAATTTAAAGTTTATTCCAAATTCCAATCAAAAAACCGTCTCGGAGCCTGTTTCAGTTCAGATATTTTACTCTCTCTGCTTTAGCGTCGCCTGTGAATTCAGAGACAAACGTGGATCTATAATAAAAACGACTTTTATTATAATTTTATGGATTTGACTGAACAAAGGAGAGTTTATCGCTGCTTCCGTTTCTCGTCCTGGAGTTCAACATTGACGTTCTGAGACGCCAAAGTAAACGCGACGATATAAAAGACGACGACGCGTTTGTGCACAAAATGAACCCATTTTCCCGACTCGCTCCTTTACGTCTCAGGTTATGTTTTTCACCAAATCTCCAAATACTCATTTCTGAACACGTCTTGATTCCATTTTGCGGAAGTTTCTTGCTCCAAACGACGTTTTTAAATGAATTTAGTCTGGATCTGGAGGAAACCGCGGCCTAAAACATCCCCCGACACAGACTGATGCATCCAAAACCTGCAAAATACACGAGAGGAGCTGAACAGCCGCCAGAGAGAATTAAATCTCTAAATTAAAACTGGCACCGACGCTGTTTTTTGATCGGTGTTGTTTGAAATAAACTTTAAATAAATATTGGAAATAGAAGTCTTTTTTTGTTTGACTCTAAAACAGAAAAATTAAACAGCAAATTTCCATTTGATTGTTTTTTGTTCTTAATTGAAATAAAAAAAACTTTCTAATACTTATATTTCCCAGTTCAGTTTCCAATTATGTGTTTATTTGATTTCATATTTTTGTTTTTTAGTCCTGGTTTAGTTCTCATTTAGTCCTAGTTTAGTTCTCATGTAGTCCTAGTTTAGTTCTCATTTAGTCCTAGTTTAGTTCTCATGTAGTCCTAGTTTAGTTCTCATTTAGTCCTAGTTTAGTTCTCATGTAGTCCTGGTTTAGTTCTCATGTAGTCCTGGTTTAGTTCTCATGTAGTCCTGGTTTAGTTCTATTTTAGTCCTGGTTTAGTTCTCATGTAGTCCTAGTTTAGTTCTCATGTAATCCTGGTTTAGTTCTCATGTAGTCCTAGTTTAGTTCTCATTTAGTCCTAGTTTAGTTCTCATTTAGTCCTAGTTTAGTTCTCATGTAGTCCTAGTTTAGTTCTCATTTAGTCCTAGTTTAGTTCTCATGTAGTCCTAGTTTAGTTCTCATTTAGTCCTAGTTTAGTTCTCATGTAGTCCTGGTTTAGTTCTCATGTAGTCCTGGTTTAGTTCTCATGTAGTCCTGGTTTAGTTCTCATGTAGTCCTAGTTTAGTTCTCATTTAGTCCTAGTTTAGTTCTCATTTAGTCCTAGTTTAGTTCTCATGTAGTCCTGGTTTAGTTCTCATGTAGTCCTAGTTTAGTTCTCATGTAGTCCTAGTTTAGTTCTCATTTAGTCCTAGTTTAGTTCTCATTTAGTCCTAGTTTAGTTCTCATGTAGTCCTGGTTTAGTTCTCATGTAGTCCTAGTTTAGTTCTCATTTAGTCCTAGTTTAGTTCTCATTTAGTCCTGGTTTAGTTCTCATGTAGTCCTAGTTTAGTTCTCATTTAGTCCTAGTTTAGTTCTCATTTAGTCCTAGTTTAGTTCTCATGTAGTCCTGGTTTAGTTCTCATGTAGTCCTAGTTTAGTTCTCATTTAGTCCTAGTTTAGTTCTCATTTAGTCCTGGTTTAGTTCTCATGTAGTCCTAGTTTAGTTCTCATTTAGTCCTAGTTTAGTTCTCATTTAGTCCTAGTTTAGTTCTCATGTAGTCCTAGTTTAGTTCTCATTTAGTCCTAGTTTAGTTCTCATTTAGTCCTAGTTTAGTTCTCATGTAGTCCTAGTTTAGTTCTCATTTAGTCCTAGTTTAGTTCTCATGTAGTCCTAGTTTAGTTCTCATTTAGTCCTAGTTTAGTTCTCATTTAGTCCTAGTTTAGTTCTCATGTAGTCCTGGTTTAGTTCTCATGTAGTCCTGGTTTAGTTCTCATGTAGTCCTGGTTTAGTTCTCATGTAGTCCTGGTTTAGTTCTCATTTAGTCCTAGTTTAGTTCTCATGTAGTCCTAGTTTAGTTCTCATTTAGTCCTAGTTTAGTTCTCATGTAGTCCTAGTTTAGTTCTCATTTAGTCCTAGTTTAGTTCTCATTTAGTCCTAGTTTAGTTCTCATGTAGTCCTGGTTTAGTTCTCATGTAGTCCTGGTTTAGTTCTATTTTAGTCCTGGTTTAGTTCTCATGTAGTCCTAGTTTAGTTCTCATTTAGTCCTAGTTTAGTTCTCATTTAGTCCTAGTTTAGTTCTCATTTAGTCCTAGTTTAGTTCTCATGTAGTCCTAGTTTAGTTCTCATTTAGTCCTAGTTTAGTTCTCATGTAGTCCTAGTTTAGTTCTCATTTAGTCCTAGTTTAGTTCTCATTTAGTCCTAGTTTAGTTCTCATGTAGTCCTGGTTTAGTTCTCATGTAGTCCTGGTTTAGTTCTATTTTAGTCCTGGTTTAGTTCTCATGTAGTCCTAGTTTAGTTCTCATGTAATCCTGGTTTAGTTCTCATGTAGTCCTAGTTTAGTTCTCATTTAGTCCTAGTTTAGTTCTCATTTAGTCCTAGTTTAGTTCTCATGTAGTCCTGGTTTAGTTCTCATGTAGTCCTGGTTTAGTTCTATTTTAGTCCTGGTTTAGTTCTCATGTAGTCCTAGTTTAGTTCTCATGTAGTCCTGGTTTAGTTCTCATGTAGTCCTAGTTTAGTTCTCATGTAGTCCTAGTTTAGTTCTCATTTAGTCCTAGTTTAGTTCTCATGTAGTCCTGGTTTAGTTCTCATGTAGTCCTGGTTTAGTTCTCATGTAGTCCTAGTTTAGTTCTCATTTAGTCCTAGTTTAGTTCTCATTTAGTCCTAGTTTAGTTCTCATGTAGTCCTGGTTTAGTTCTCATGTAGTCCTAGTTTAGTTCTCATTTAGTCCTAGTTTAGTTCTCATGTAGTCCTGGTTTAGTTCTCATGTAGTCCTAGTTTAGTTCTCATTTAGTCCTAGTTTAGTTCTCATTTAGTCCTGGTTTAGTCCTCATTTAGTCCTAGTTTAGTTCTCATTTAGTCCTAGTTTAGTTCTCATGTAGTCCTAGTTTAGTTCTCATTTAGTCCTGGTTTAGTTCTCATGTAGTCCTAGTTTAGTTCTCATTAAGTCCTAGTTTAGTTCTCATGTAGTCCTGGTTTAGTTCTCATGTAGTCCTAGTTTAGTTCTCATTTAGTCCTAGTTTAGTTCTCATGTAGTCCTGGTTTAGTTCTCATGTAGTCCTAGTTTAGTTCTCATTTAGTCCTAGTTTAGTTCTCATTTAGTCCTGGTTTAGTCCTCATTTAGTCCTAGTTTAGTTCTCATTTAGTCCTAGTTTAGTTCTCATGTAGTCCTGGTTTAGTTCTCATTTAGTCCTGGTTTAGTTCTCATGTAGTCCTAGTTTAGTTCTCATGTAGTCCTGGTTTAGTTCTCATTTAGTCCTGGTTTAGTCCTCATTTAGTCCTAGTTTAGTTCTCATTTAGTCCTAGTTTAGTTCTCATGTAGTCCTGGTTTAGTTCTATTTTAGTCCTGGTTTAGTTCTCATGTAGTCCTAGTTTAGTTCTCATTTAGTCCTGGTTTAGTTCTCATGTAGTCCTGGTTTAGTTCTCATGTAGTCCTAGTTTAGTTCTCATTTAGTCCTAGTTTAGTTCTCATGTAGTCCTGGTTTAGTTCTCATGTAGTCCTAGTTTAGTTCTCATTTAGTCCTAGTTTAGTTCTCATGTAGTCCTGGTTTAGTTCTCATGTAGTCCTAGTTTAGTTCTCATTTAGTCCTAGTTTAGTTCTCATTTAGTCCTAGTTTAGTTCTCATGTAGTCCTGGTTTAGTTCTCATTTAGTCCTGGTTTAGTTCTCATGTAGTCCTAGTTTAGTTCTCATGTAGTCCTGGTTTAGTTCTCATTTAGTCCTAGTTTAGTTCTCATTTAGTCCTAGTTTAGTTCTCATGTAGTCCTGGTTTAGTTCTCATTTAGTCCTAGTTTAGTTCTCATGTAGTCCTGGTTTAGTTCTATTTTAGTCCTAGTTTAGTTCTCATTTAGTCCTAGTTTAGTTCTCATGTAGTCCTAGTTTAGTTCTCATTTAGTCCTAGTTTAGTTCTCATGTAGTCCTGGTTTAGTTCTCATTTAGTCCTGGTTTAGTTCTCATGTAGTCCTAGTTTAGTTCTCATGTAGTCCTGGTTTAGTTCTCATTTAGTCCTGGTTTAGTTCTCATGTAGTCCTAGTTTAGTTCTCATTTAGTCCTGGTTTAGTTCTCATGTAGTCCTAGTTTAGTTCTCATGTAGACCTGGTTTAGTTCTCATTTAGTCCTGGTTTAGTTCTCATGTAGTCCTAGTTTAGTTCTCATTTAGTCCTGGTTTAGTTCTCATGTAGTCCTAGTTTAGTTCTCATGTAGTCCTGGTTTAGTTCTCATGTAGTCCTGGTTTAGTTCTCATTTAGTCCTAGTTTAGTTCTCATTTAGTCCTAGTTTAGTTCTCATTTAGTCCTAGTTTAGTTCTCATGTAGTCCTAGTTTAGTTCTCATGTAGTCCTAGTTTAGTTCTCATGTAGTCCTGGTTTAGTTCTCATTTAGTCCTAGTTTAGTTCTCATGTAGTCCTAGTTTAGTTCTCATTTAGTCCTAGTTTAGTTCTCATGTAGTCCTGGTTTAGTTCTCATGTAGTCCTAGTTTAGTTCTCATTTAGTCCTAGTTTAGTTCTCATGTAGTCCTGGTTTAGTTCTATTTTAGTCCTGGTTTAGTTCTCATGTAGTCCTAGTTTAGTTCTCATGTAGTCCTGGTTTAGTTCTCATGTAGTCCTAGTTTAGTTCTCATTTAGTCCTAGTTTAGTTCTCATTTAGTCCTAGTTTAGTTCTCATGTAATCCTGGTTTAGTTCTCATGTAGTCCTGGTTTAGTTCTATTTTAGTCCTGGTTTAGTTCTCATGTAGTCCTAGTTTAGTTCTCATGTAGTCCTGGTTTAGTTCTCATGTAGTCCTAGTTTAGTTCTCATGTAGTCCTAGTTTAGTTCTCATTTAGTCCTAGTTTAGTTCTCATGTAGTCCTGGTTTAGTTCTCATGTAGTCCTGGTTTAGTTCTCATGTAGTCCTAGTTTAGTTCTCATTTAGTCCTAGTTTAGTTCTCATTTAGTCCTAGTTTAGTTCTCATGTAGTCCTGGTTTAGTTCTCATGTAGTCCTAGTTTAGTTCTCATTTAGTCCTAGTTTAGTTCTCATGTAGTCCTGGTTTAGTTCTCATGTAGTCCTAGTTTAGTTCTCATTTAGTCCTAGTTTAGTTCTCATGTAGTCCTGGTTTAGTTCTCATGTAGTCCTAGTTTAGTTCTCATTTAGTCCTAGTTTAGTTCTCATTTAGTCCTAGTTTAGTTCTCATGTAGTCCTAGTTTAGTTCTCGTTTAGTCCTGGTTTAGTTCTCGTTTAGTCCTGGTTTAGTCCTCATTTAGTCCTAGTTTAGTTCTCATTTAGTCCTAGTTTAGTTCTCATGTAGTCCTAGTTTAGTTCTCATTTAGTCCTGGTTTAGTTCTCATGTAGTCCTAGTTTAGTTCTCATTTAGTCCTAGTTTAGTTCTCATGTAGTCCTGGTTTAGTTCTCATGTAGTCCTAGTTTAGTTCTCATTTAGTCCTCGTTTAGTTCTCATGTAGTCCTGGTTTAGTTCTCATGTAGTCCTAGTTTAGTTCTCATTTAGTCCTAGTTTAGTTCTCATTTAGTCCTGGTTTAGTCCTCATTTAGTCCTAGTTTAGTTCTCATTTAGTCCTAGTTTAGTTCTCATGTAGTCCTGGTTTAGTTCTCATTTAGTCCTGGTTTAGTTCTCATGTAGTCCTAGTTTAGTTCTCATGTAGTCCTGGTTTAGTTCTCATTTAGTCCTGGTTTAGTTCTCATGTAGTCCTAGTTTAGTTCTCATTTAGTCCTGGTTTAGTCCTCATTTAGTCCTAGTTTAGTTCTCATTTAGTCCTAGTTTAGTTCTCATGTAGTCCTGGTTTAGTTCTATTTTAGTCCTGGTTTAGTTCTCATGTAGTCCTAGTTTAGTTCTCATGTAGTCCTGGTTTAGTTCTATTTTAGTCCTGGTTTAGTCCTCATTTAGTCCTAGTTTAGTTCTCATTTAGTCCTAGTTTAGTTCTCATGTAGTCCTGGTTTAGTTCTATTTTAGTCCTGGTTTAGTCCTCATTTAGTCCTGGTTTAGTCCTCATTTAGTCCTAGTTAAGTTCTCATTTAGTCCTGGTTTAGTTCTCATTTAGTCCTGGTTTAGTTCTCATGTAGTCCTAGTTTAGTTCTCATTTAGTCCTAGTTTAGTTCTCATTTAGTCCTAGTTTAGTTCTCATGTAGTCCTAGTTTAGTTCTCATTTAGTCCTAGTTTAGTTCTCATTTAGTCCTAGTTTAGTTCTCATGTAGTCCTGGTTTAGTTCTATTTTAGTCCTGGTTTAGTTCTCATGTAGTCCTAGTTTAGTTCTCATGTAGTCCTAGTTTAGTTCTCATGTAGTCCTGGTTTAGTTCTATTTTAGTCCTGGTTTAGTTCTCATGTAGTCCTAGTTTAGTTCTCATTTAGTCCTGGTTTAGTTCTCATTTAGTCCTAGTTTAGTTCTCATGTAGTCCTAGTTTAGTTCTCATTTAGTCCTGGTTTAGTCCTCATTTAGTCCTAGTTTAGTTCTCATTTAGTCCTGGTTTAGTCCTCATTTAGTCCTGGTTTAGTCCTCATTTAGTCCTAGTTTAGTTCTCATTTAGTCCTAGTTTAGTTCTCATGTAGTCCTGGTTTAGTTCTATTTTAGTCCTAGTTTAGTTCTCATTTAGTCCTAGTTTAGTTCTCATTTAGTCCTAGTTTAGTTCTCATGTAGTCCTGGTTTAGTTCTATTTTAGTCCTGGTTTAGTTCTCATGTAGTCCTAGTTTAGTTCTCATTTAGTCCTGGTTTAGTTCTCATTTAGTCCTAGTTTAGTTCTCATGTAGTCCTAGTTTAGTTCTCATTTAGTCCTGGTTTAGTCCTCATTTAGTCCTAGTTTAGTTCTCATTTAGTCCTGGTTTAGTCCTCATTTAGTCCTGGTTTAGTCCTCATTTAGTCCTAGTTTAGTTCTCATTTAGTCCTAGTTTAGTTCTCATGTAGTCCTGGTTTAGTTCTATTTTAGTCCTAGTTTAGTTCTCATTTAGTCCTAGTTTAGTTCTCATGTAGTCCTAGTTTAGTTCTCATTTAGTCCTAGTTTAGTTCTCATGTAGTCCTAGTTTAGTTCTCATTTAGTCCTGGTTTAGTTCTCATGTAGTCCTGGTTTAGTTCTCATGTAGTCCTAGTTTAGTTCTCATTTAGTCCTAGTTTAGTTCTCATGTAGTCCTAGTTTAGTTCTCATTTAGTCCTAGTTTAGTTCTCATGTAGTCCTGGTTTAGTTCTCATGTAGTCCTAGTTTAGTTCTCATGTAGTCCTAGTTTAGTTCTCATTTAGTCCTGGTTTAGTCCTCATTTAGTCCTAATTTAGTTCTCATGTAGTCCTGGTTTAGTTCTCATTTAGTCCTGGTTTAGTTCTCATGTAGTCCTAGTTTAGTTCTCATTTAGTCCAAGTTTAGTTCTCATTTAGTCCTGGTTTAGTCCTCATTTAGTCCTAGTTTAGTTCTCATTTAGTCCTAGTTTAGTTCTCTTTTAGTCCTGGTTTAGCTCTCATGTAGTCCTGGTTTAGTCCTCATTTAGTCCTAGTTTAGTTCTCATTTAGTCCTAGTTTAGTTCTCATTTAATCCTGGTTTAGTCCTCATTTAGTCCTAGTTTAGTTCTCATTTAGTCCTAGTTTAGTTCTCTTTTAGTTCTGGTTTAGCTCTCATGTAGTCCTGGTTTAGTCCTTATTTAGTCCTAGTTTAGTTCTCATTTAGTCCTAGTTTAGTTCTCATGTAGTCCTGGTTTAGTTCTCTTTTAGTCCTGGTTTAGTCCTCATTTAGTCCTAGTTTAGTTCTCATGTAGTCCTAGTTTAGTTCTCATTTAGTCCTGGTTTAGTTCTCATTTAGTCCTGGTTTAGTTCTCATGTAGTCCTAGTTTAGTTCTCATTTAGTCCTAGTTTAGTTCTCATTTAGTCCTGGTTTAGTCCTCATTTAGTCCTAGTTTAGTTCTCATTTAGTCCTAGTTTAGTTCTCATTTAGTCCTGGTTTAGTCCTCATTTAGTCCTAGTTTAGTTCTCATGTAGTCCTAGTTTAGTTCTCATGTAGTCCTGGTTTAGTTCTCATTTAGTCCTGGTTTAGTTCTCATGTAGTCCTAGTTTAGTTCTCATTTAGTCCTAGTTTAGTTCTCATTTAGTCCTGGTTTAGTTCTCATTTAGTCCTAGTTTAGTTCTCATTTAGTCCTAGTTTAGTTCTCATTTAGTCCTGGTTTAGTTCTCATGTAGTCCTAGTTTAGTTCTCATTTAGTCCTAGTTTAGTTCTCATTTAGTCCTGGTTTAGTTCTCATTTAGTCCTAGTTTAGTTCTCATTTAGTCCTAGTTTAGTTCTCTTTTAGTCCTGGTTTAGCTCTCATGTAGTCCTGGTTTAGTCCTCATTTAGTCCTAGTTTAGTTCTCATTTAGTCCTAGTTTAGTTCTCATGTAGTCCTGGTTTAGTTCTCATGTAGTCCTAGTTTAGTTCTCATTTAGTCCTAGTTTAGTTCTCATTTAGTCCTGGTTTAGTTCTCATTTAGTCCTAGTTTAGTTCTCATTTAGTCCTAGTTTAGTTCTCTTTTAGTCCTGGTTTAGCTCTCATGTAGTCCTGGTTTAGTCCTCATTTAGTCCTAGTTTAGTTCTCATTTAGTCCTAGTTTAGTTCTCATTTAGTCCTGGTTTAGTTCTCATGTAGTCCTAGTTTAGTTCTCATTTAGTCCTAGTTTAGTTCTCATTTAGTCCTAGTTTAGTTCTCATTTAGTCCTAGTTTAGTTCTCTTTTAGTCCTGGTTTAGCTCTCATGTAGTCCTGGTTTAGTCCTCATTTAGTCCTAGTTTAGTTCTCATTTAGTCCTAGTTTAGTTCTCATTTAGTCCTGGTTTAGTTCTCATGTAGTCCTAGTTTAGTTCTCATTTAGTCCTAGTTTAGTTCTCATTTAGTCCTGGTTTAGTTCTCATTTAGTCCTAGTTTAGTTCTCATTTAGTCCTAGTTTAGTTCTCTTTTAGTCCTGGTTTAGCTCTCATGTAGTCCTGGTTTAGTCCTCATTTAGTCCTAGTTTAGTTCTCATTTAGTCCTAGTTTAGTTCTCATTTAGTCCTGGTTTAGTTCTCTTTTAGTCTTGGTTTAGCTCTCATGTAGTCCTGGTTTAGTTCTCTTTTAGTCCTGGTTTAGCTCTCATGTAGTCCTGGTTTAGTCCTCATTTAGTCCTAGTTTAGTTCTCATTTAGTCCTAGTTTAGTTCTCATGTAGTCCTGGTTTAGTTCTCTTTTAGTCTTGGTTTAGCTCTCATTTAGTCCTGGTTTAGTTCTCTTTTAGTCTTGGTTTAGCTCTCATTTAGTCCTGGTTTAGTTCTCGTTTAGTCCTGGTTTAGTTCTCTTTTAGTCTTGGTTTAGCTCTCATTTAGTCCTGGTTTAGTTCTCGTTTAGTCCTGGTTTAGTTCTCGTTTAGTCTTGGTTTAGTTCTCGTTTAGTCCTGGTTTAGTTCTCGTTTAGTCCTGGTTTAGTTCTCGTTTAGTCTTGGTTTAGTTCTCATTTAGTCCTGGTTTAGTTCTCGTTTAGTCCTGGTTTAGTTCTCTTTTAGTCTTGGTTTAGCTCTCATTTAGTCCTGGTTTAGTCCTCATTTAGTCCTTGTTTAGTCCTCATTTAGTCCTGGTTTAGTCCTCATTTAGTCCTGGTTTAGTCCTCATTGAGTCCTGGTTTAGTCCTCATTTAGTCCTTGTTTAGTCCTCATTTAGTCTTGGTTTAGTTCTCATTTAGTCGTGGTTTAGTCCTGGCTCAGATCTCAGTTTTGGTCCCATTCCGCTGGTTTAGTCCATGTTGGGTAAGACTCTGTAGCTGTTTTTTGTTATTTTTTCATATTTTTGTGTCCATTCTGCTCTACAAATGCAAAAAACTTTAACTCTGAGTGTGAAACTGAGAAAAATTACTGCAAAGTTTTAGTTTTGTCCAAAAGTAAAACAGATACGGCTCCAAAAATGTGCTCACGAGCTGCTGTAACGGAGAAACAGCAGGTGTCAGAATCTGAGGCGCTCACATCATTCTAACACGACTTAAAGCTCACAAAAGTCCATTCTGCGTCACACAAGAGGACGTTTTAAAACACAGCGGTGCACCTCTTGTGTTAACAGCGTTTTCAGGACCCTGGGCAGCTCCGGGCAGGTTTACGGTGCCACATAAAGACGTCACGTTAAAGAAAAGCCTTTTGTTTTGTCTGGATTTGCCCCGCGGCGCGTCGTCCCACTTCCAGAATAACTCAGTCCACTTTAAACCTGGAGCAGCAGCAGGCGGGAGGCGCCGTGGACTGTGTGTGTGTTTGTGATGCGTAATAATGACAAACTGCTTAAACCTTTAGGGTATGTACGACTTAAAGACGGTTTAACAACGTTACAAACCTGAGCTTATAGTACTTAAACCTTTAGAGTATCCAGGGCTTAAAGACAGACAGTGTTTTAACTCAAAAGCAGCATTTTTGTACTCAGATTTTCAGTTTCTTCCATTTTTTTTCAGTAGTTACAGGAGACGGACCCTCAACCGAAACGTTACACAGCGCAGCTTTAAGGACCGGCGTTTTGGAGCGATAGTGAAGTGAAGATCGACTACTGACGGTGAAGGAGAAGAGAAACTGAAAGTTGTTGAAAGAAAATGGTTCGGGAATGTGTTTTTTAAAGCGTTTTTCATCAAATATAATTCACTGGTAAATAAATGGGATCAGAAACGACATCGGCCTGACAAATTATCATCAAAAGTGAGTCATTTTCTAGCATTTTATTACATGTATCAGTGCCTCAAATGTGCATAAAAAACTCTCCAAATTTCTAAGCTTCAATTTAAGCCCAAGATGATGTTTCTCTGTCTTCGGAAGAACGAAAGAACGACAGTTTCTCCTCGTATTTGTGTTGGTGTCTGATCTGTTCAAACAGCAGCGACACGACACTGCGACATTTTTACATGTAGATCAGTCGGGCCGACTTTGATTTATATTTAAAGGTCCTACATGACACAAAATGGACTCTTGTGAAGCTTTAAGTCGTGTTTTAATGTTGTTTCCTTCTCCAAAACAGACCTGGAGTTGTGTTTTGCTGCACTCACACGAGTTTAACGCACAAATTCTGCAGATTTAGGCGGAGTTGTGCGAACGATGGTCAAACAGGAAGTGCGTGACTGTGATTTTAAAGGTCCAGTATTGCACAAAATGGACTCTTGTGAGCTTTAAGTCTCGTTATGATGTCGTTTCCTCCTCAAAAACAGACCTGGAGTTGTGTTTTGTTCCATTCACACACGTTTGAGAGGTCTTTTGTTCGTCTGTCTACATCCTCAAGCTCAAAATGCAGTTCAGTTTTTTTTTTTTTTTAAGGTTTCAAGGTTTCAGTTACACAAACATGTGTGAATGAAACAAAACACAACTCCACGTCTGTGTTTGTGGAGGAAACAACATTAGGACACGACTGAAACCTCACAAGAGTCAATTTTCCGTAATACTGGACCTTCAAACCAGGTGCTGTTCAAGTATTTCCTGAATTTAGAGTTAATTTAAACCACATTTTGTCCTTTTTTAGATTAGTCCTGGTTTAGAACTAGTATAGCAACTGTATAGTCCTAGTTTAGACCTGGTTTAGCCCTAAAATGAAACAAAATACAACTCCAGGTCTGTTTTTGAGAAGGAAACAACATTATGACACGACTTAAAGCTCAAAAGAGTCAATTTTGCGCAATACTGGACCTTTAAAATCACAGTTGCGCACTTCCTGTTTGACCATCGTTCGCAGAACTCCGCCTAAATCTGCAGAATTTCTATGTTAAACGTGTGAATGAACCGAAACACAACTCCGGGTCCGTTTGTGACGAGGAAACGACACTGTGACGGGAATAACGGCGATAAATCTTCACTTATTTGCTTTGGCGGATCGCTGTGCCCTTTTGTCATTGCAGCTGGGAGAGATCCCCCGTGCTCGGGTTTATCAGTGTGGCCCATCTTTAATCCTGGGCCCATTATACAGAATGGGCCCAGTCTTCAATCACCAATTATCCCGACAGAGAGCTGACGGGGCACTAAACTCTGCCCGTACTGCTGCACTGCCACTACTACTGCACAGCCCAATACCTGTGTACTGCAAACCTACTAAACGGAATATATGAGGCTTTTGTGTGCCGTAAACTGTAGTTATTCTGTTATATTTTGGACATTTTGCACCGTCACCTCCTGGTTTCTGTGTAGACTAAAGGGTGTAACGATATCCAAGTCTCTCTGTACGATATTTTCACCACAAACATCTCACCGGACCAGATTTATTACGATATTTTGTGGTGAATCTGCGACTTTTTCCTCTAAAAATATCTTCACAAGACTTAATCCACAGAATGAAGATGTAAAAGTGCTTAGAACAGTTATTTCTTCATGTCGTCTGCACTGAAACGGAGCAAAGGATCATGGTCTATGTAGTTCCCTCTGTTTTTTTTTTAGCTGTTTCTGCATCAGAACTGTTCATTTAAGCAAAGACACTTGGGATTCGATATATCGTGATGCTCCACGATATTATTGTGAGACCTTTGACGATACGATATCACCAGATTTACCTTATTGTTGACATGTCATTGCCTAGAATGTTCATCACAAGGTGGAACAGAGCGTTTTGAGCTTTGGAGATGCAGAAAGACTCAAAATAAACAGCTCTTCAAACATGTGAATGAAACAAAACACAACTCGAGGTCTGTTTTTGAAGAAGAAATAATATTATAACACGACTTAAACCTCACAAGAGTCAATTTTGCAGAATATTGGACCTTCAAACCTCGTACTGTTCAAGTATTTGCTGAATTTAGAGTTAATTTAATCAGAATCAGAATCACTTTTATTCATCCCCGAGGGGAAATTTTCTTTGTTACAGATGCAACCGACCAAGAGCCTGTACATCAAACAAGTTACAAAATAAGATAAGATAAATACAATAAGATAAAAGATAAAATAGCTCTCTCTGGGAAATTATTTACATCAGTGACATATTTATGACTATATACATGTGTGAGCCGGGAACAGGATGAAAAGGATTGAGTAGTTTGTGATTTAAAGTGCAGAGTTCAACAGTTTGATGGAGACAGGCAGATTTCCTGTGTCTCTCAGTGGAGCAGCGCGGCAGCCGCAGTCTATGGCTGAAAGAGCTCCTCTGATTGGACAGCACCTTGTGGAGGGGGTGGGAGGGAGAGTCCAGGATAGTCCAGATTTTGTCCAGTATTCTCCTGTCCAACACCACCGCCAGAGAGTCCAGCTCCTCCCCCACAACATGTCCAGCCTTCCTAATGATCTTCTCGAGTCTATTAGTGTCCCTCAGGCGCAGACTGCTGCCCCAGCAGACTACAGCGTACATGATGGCACTGGCCACCATAGACTCGTAGAACATCCTGAGCATTGTCCTGCAGATGTCAAAGGACCTCAGCCTCCTCAGGAAATAGAGGCGGCTCTGGCCCTTCTTGTAAATCGCATCCACGTTCCTGCTCCAGTCCAGTTTATTGTCCAAGTTCACCCCCAGGTACTTGTCCTCCTCCACCACGTCCACACTGACCCCCTGGATGGAGATGGGGGTCACAGCAGCTTTGGTCCTCTTCCACCACCAGTTCCTTTGTCTTCATCACGTTGAGCTGGAGGTGGTTCTTCTCACTCCAGGTGACAAAGTTGTCCACTACAGTCCTGTACTCCTCCTTGTCACCACCGCTGATGCATCCCACCACTGCAGAGTCGTCAGAAAACTTCTGAAGGTGGCAATACTCGCTGCAGTAGTTGAAGTCTGTGGTGTAGAGGGTGAAGAGGAAGAGAGACAGGACTGTCCCCTGTGGAGTCCCGGTGCTGCTGACCACTCTGTCCGACACACAGCTCTGCAGACGCACATACTGTGGTCTTCCAGTGAGGTAATCCACAATCCAGGACACCAAGGAGGCTCCACCTGCATCACTGCCAGCTTCTCAGCCAGCAGAGCCGTCCTGATGGTGTCGAACGCACTGGAGAAGTCAACAAACATGATCCTCACAGTGGCAGCCGGCTTGTCCAGGTGGGAGCAGACTCTGTGGAGTAGGGTCAGGATGGCGTCGTCTACTCCAAGGTGGGGCTGGTAGGCAAACTGGAGAGGGTCTTGCAAATGTTGGACCATGGGCCTCAGCTGCTGCAGGACGAGTCGCTTAAACCACATTTTGTCCTTTTTTAGGTTAGTCCTGGTTTAGAACTAGTGTAGCAACTGTATAGTCCTAGTTTAGACCTGGTTTAGTCCTAGTTTAGACCTGGTTTAGTCCTAGTTTAGACCTGGTTTAGACCTAATTTAGACCTGGTTTAGTCCTAAACGAAATGAAACAAAACTCCAGGTTAGTTTTTGAGGAGGAAACACGATTATAACACGACTTAAACCTCACAAGACTCAATTTTGCGTAATATTGGACCTTCAAACCCGGTACTGTTCCAAGTATTTGCTGAATTTAGAGTTAATTTAAGCCACATTTTATCCTTTTTTAGGTTAGTCCTGGTTTAGAACTAGTATAGCAGCTCTATAATCCTAGTTTATACCTGGTTTAGCCCTAAATAAAAATGACACAAAACACAACTCCAGGTCTGTTTTTGAGGAGGTAACAGCGTTCTAAAGCTCCCAGAAGAAAAAAAGACTTCCTCGGCTCGAAATCGGCTGCTGCACTTTCAGACACAGTGCTCCACTCCCACGTGATGTGATGATGTGGCGCCCGCCTCGTCGAGTCACTGGTTTAGTTTAGTTTATTTAATGAGACAGGGACAGTGCACAGTCTACATTCACCTTAGCAGGAGAGATGCTTGTACCAGGTTGTAGCGCCAGAGCTAATTTCCACCTGTCGTCCCCGGGCAGGTTGATGTTATCGTGCATAAAATCAAACGTACAAAGAGAACGTCTTCATAATGACCGGAGCATCATTAAAATTCTGTTTCCTCATTCACGCCCAGTTCTCTCAGCACCTTAAAATCATCGTCCTCAAAAAAACGTCATCGTCCAGTTCATTCTCTCCAGAACATCACACTCTCTCCACACACTCCTCAGTCACATTATGGCGCAGGTTCGGTTTGAAAGGAGTCGCTGTTTCTCCGGGCGTGAGATCGTGCCGTGGTTCGTCCGTGTGATCAACTCTGTCGCTCACATGTTCCACTGACGGACGGCGCGCGTGAAAAGGCCGAGTTTCCGAATGCTGTTCTGCGTTTGTGGATCCTGCGGTGGATCGAGCGGCTCGGGAGGAGGTTTCAGAGCTCAGGGAAACAAGCGCAGGAGCAGCAGCATCGTGAACGATCTCATACAGCAGACTGACATTTGCAAACATTGTCAAAACTTAAAATGCTGTTTCACAAGAATTTCACAGTGGTGGAAGAGCCGACTTTTCTTGTCATGGGTCTTGAGAGCACTTTTATATAACGATATATAACGACACGGTGTAAATGTGACCCAGGATGACCGTCGTGGTGAAATCTGTACCTGTTCTCTTTTTTTTTTCCCATTTTGAAGGGAACGTTCTGTATGTCTGGACTGTTGAGCTGAGCTTAAGCTGTGGTTTAATGTATTATTGAATTGTTTTGTGTGTCTGACACTGCTGAACAATAATTTCCCTGTGGCACAATAAGAAAGTTGAAAGTTGTGTTTAGATGTAATGTGGAGCGCGACTGGAGCTGAACTTGCCGATTTTGGCATAAACACTGGTACAGGGTCATGACGTTACGCAGAAAACGGACAATAAAACTAAGGGGAATCTTATATTTAAAGCCTTAGTGTCCAGTGTTGTAAGCTGAAGCTCCTACCTGCATGGAGACGGCCTGGACTTGGACTTTCTCCGGGTCTGAGAAGAGCTGAGGGTCGGTGGCTCGAAGACCGAACTCTCCACTCCTGCGAAGAAGAAGAAACGACATTTAAAAAAAAGACTGAAAAAAACGCACGTAAACCCGTTACCGAAGCTGCAGAAGAGGGAGAAGCACCGTCGAGTCTCATTTACACTAGAAATTCAGAGTCTGACTGTAATTAAAGTGGCTTTCCCCGTGAATACAAAACAGACTTCAGCGTCGTCTCCTGTTCCTCTGTTGGCGCAAATGAACAAAGGTCATTTTTGTAACAACAGAGTCAAAAAATATCCCATTATTCCACAGCTCTGGTGATGATCAACACACAGATGGAGTTCAACAGTCCCACCGGTACTTTGTCTGTTTACCGTTGATTCTTTTGGAAATCCTCTATATATTCGCCCAAAACAACGTATTTACATGTTTTTTTAGGTTTCAGTTTCGTTTTCTCCTCTCCGCGCTAAGTCACTCCCCCTTCAGAGCGCGAACACAACACGGGGAGTCGTCGTGAACAGTTTTGCATCATGTTTTTGTGTATATTTATGGACGATTTTCATGTGGGAGCGTGGGTGATGCAGGTTTGTGGGCGGAGCCTCGTACAGAATCTTACAGAGAACAGCGAGGAGGGTTTGAATAAAGCGTAGGAGAGATCGCTAAATGACTTGAACATGCAGAAATGAAAGGGCTGTGTGTCGCCATGGGGTTGCTGATACGATATATCCCGATATATCCCAACACTAAAGCAAAGTTTGTTCTAATAATGTAGTCGTGTACAATTTTGTACACGAGTGCACAAAATTGTTTGATTGATTTTTAAATCATGAGAACAGTAAATGTAAAAATGTGATTTTCAAAAACTGATTCAGACACATTTTGACTCAATTCACAACGGCAGGAAGTTGCGTCGAGTCACTTCCGGTCAAAGCTTTTCTACGGCAAAAAATCCCTGTGGAAAAGTGTCGCATATTTTTCTCCAGACATAACATAAATAACTTGTTCACTCAAATTAAAAATCGATTTTGTGATGTCGATATCAGCACAGACTGAGAGATTTGTGCAGCTTAAATACTATAGATGTTCACAGATTAAATGTCGACCATTTAAACTGCACAAATCTCTCACACTGAACAAGTTCCTTCTGTTTCCTCCAGGACCAGAACGTTCGTGTTGCTCAGTCGTTTCACTGATGCTCGTCGTCGTTTCCTTTAACTTTCTTCCCTCGATCGTTGTGGATAAATTCTTCATGCACAGACATATCGTGATATGTCACTGAATCGATTTTTTCTTACACCTCTAATAAATGACGTCTAGACCCTCTTCAGGCACGTTTTTGGTGAAGGAACAATGTTATAACCACAGACTGATTATAGAAATGCACATAGTTTAGCCCTAATTTAGACCTGGTTTAGCCCTAGTTTAGACCTGGTTAAGACCTGGTTTACACCTGGTTTAGTCCTAGTTTAGCCCTAATTTAGACCTGGTTTAGCCCTAGTTTGGACGTAGTTTAGCCCTAGTTTAGACCTGGTTTAAAACTGTTTTAGACCTACTTTAGACCTAATTTAGACCTGGTTTAGCCCTAATTTAGACTTTGTTTAGACTTAGTTTAGCCCTAGTTTAGACCTTGTTTAGACCTGGTTTAGACTTGGTTTAGACCTGGTTTAGACTTGGTTTAGACCTGGTTTAGCCCTAGTTTAGACCTTGTTTAGACCTGGTTTAGACCTGGTTTAGACTTTGTTTAGACTTAGTTTAGCCCTAGTTTAGACCTAGTTTAGACCTAGTTTAGACCTGGTTTAAAACTGTTTTAGACCTGTTTTAGACCTACTTTAGACCTAATTTAAACCTGGTTTAGCCCTAATTTAGACTTTGTTTAGACTTAGTTTAGCCCTAGTTTAGACCTAGTTTAGACCTGGTTTAGACTTGGTTTAGACTTGGTTTAGACCTGGTTTAGCCCTAGTTTAGACCTTGTTTAGACCTGGTTTAGCCCTAATTTAGACTTTGTTTAGACTTAGTTTAGCCCTAGTTTAGACCTAGTTTAGACCTGGTTTAGACTTGGTTTAGACTTGGTTTAGACCTGGTTTAGCCCTAATTTAGACCTTGTTTAGACCTGGTTTAGCCCTAATTTAGACTTTGTTTAGACTTAGTTTAGCCCTAGTTTAGAGCTGGTTTAAAACTGTTTTAGACCTGTTTTAGACCTACTTTAGACCTAATTTAGACCTGGTTTAGCCCTAATTTAGACTTTGTTTAGACTTAGTTTAGCCCTAGTTTAGACCTTGTTTAGACCTGGTTTAGACTTGGTTTAGACCTGGTTTAGACTTGGTTTAGACCTGGTTTAGCCCTAGTTTAGACCTTGTTTAGACCTGGTTTAAAACTGTTTTAGACCTGTTTTAGACCTACTTTAGACCTAATTTAGACCTGGTTTAGCCCTAATTTAGACTTTGTTTAGACCTGGTTTAGACCTGGTTTAGCCCTAGTTTAGACCTTGTTTAGACCTGGTTTAGACCTGGTTTAGCCCTAGTTTAGACCTTGTTTAGACCTGGTTTAGACCTGGTTTAGCCCTAGTTTAGACCTTGTTTAGACCTGGTTTAGACCTGGTTTAGCCCTAGTTTAGACCTTGTTTAGACCTGGTTTAGACCTGGTTTAGCCCTAGTTCAGCCCTAGTTTAGACCTGGTTTAGCCCTAGTTTAGACTTTGTTTAGACCTGGTTTAGCCCTAGTTTAGACTTTGTTTAGACCTGGTTAAGACCTGGTTTACACCTGGTTTAGTCCTAGTTTGGACCAAATTTAGACCTTGTTTAGACCTGGTTTATACCTAGCCCGCCGTGACGTTCCAAACAGGAAGTGAGCGTGGGTGCGCTCTGGCTCTATCGACTCTGGCTCCAATTCACTTTATACAGAAAAATTATCCTCGACATTTTAGTCTGAAAATGTTCGTCTCATCCCACTCCACATGATCCTGGTGTTTTTTCCACCATTTTATCCGTTAATTCTCATTCCTAATATGGACCTGGCTCCAAATTCGCTCCTATAACTGTGGCAGACAAACGCAAAACACTTTTACGTTTCACAACCCACATTAACAAGTCTCTCTTTCCGTCTCGTTAATTGTTTCCGGGGTTTGTATTTGTGTGTTTGCCGCATGTTCATTTGTCTCGCCGCCTGTACAAGTGTTTTGTGTTTTGTAAATTTGTTTTCACATTTGCAAATGTGTTTTATGGATCTTGAAATTTGTTTTCAAGATGTAAATGTGTGTTCTAAATTTAATTTTGTTTGTTTTGTTCATCACAAAGTGGAACAGAACATTCTGAGCTCTGGAGATGGAGACAGACAAATAATAATAATAAAGAGTTACTCAAACATGTGAATGAAACAAAACTGTGGACTGCTCAAATATTATCCTGAATTTAGGGTGAATTTAAACTACATTTTGTCCTTTTTTAGGTTAGTCCTGGTTTAGAACTAGTGTAGCAACTGTATAGTCCTAATTTAGACCTGGTTTAGACCTGGTTTAGACCTGGTTTAGACCTAATTTAGATCTGGTTTAGACCTGGTTTAGTCCTAATTTAGACCTGGTTTAGACCTAGTTTAGACCCAATTTAGACCTGGTTTAGACCTAGTTTAGACCTAATTTAGACCTGGTTTAGACCTAGTTTAGACCTAATTTGGACCTGGTTTAGACCTAGTTTAGACCTAATTTAGACCTGGTTCAGACCTACTTTAGACCTGGTTTAGTCCTAGTTTAGATCTAATTTAGACCTGGTTTAGACCTAGTTTAGACCTAATTTGGACCTGGTTTAGACCTAGTTTAGACCTAATTTAGACCTGGTTCAGACCTACTTTAGATCTGGTTTAGACCTAGTTTAGATCTAATTTAGACCTGGTTCAGACCTACTTTAGACCTGGTTTAGTCCTAGTTTAGACCTGGTTTAGACCTAATTTAGACCTGGTTTAGTCCTAGTTTAGACTTGATTTAGACCTGGTTTAGTCCTAGTGTAGACCTAATTTAGAACTTGTTTAGCCCTGGTTTAGACCTAGTTTAGACCTGGTTTAGTCTTAGTTTAGACCTAATTTAGACCTTGTTTAAACCTGGTTTAGTCCTAGATTAGCCCTAGTTTAGACCTGGTTAAGACCTGATTTAGCCCTTCTTTTCAAACTTGTTAATGTGTTAATGTGAAATGTAAAAGCCATGTTATATATCTGCTAGTTTCAGTGAGCTTCATTTGCCTGGTCCACTTCTTTGCACAGTCTATGGTTAAAACATGGTGGAAAGCTCCAAGAAAAAAAAACGCTTTTACTATTATTTTTATCCTCCCGCTTTAATAATCTTCCTCTTCCTCCTGAAGCAATTATGAAGTCACCGCTTTGCCGTGTCCTTCCCCTCACCCCATAAAACCGAACGCTCCAAACAGCAGCCACTCTTTCGCTCTGTAATCCCTCTTCTTCTCTCTCGCACAAACTTCACAGACTTCTAAACTTTTCCCATTACAAAACCTGTCACCGCGAGAGGAGCGGGGCACGTCACCGCCGGGAACGCCGAATTACCGCCTCCTTCTCCGCCCGATTCCTACAAGACGAGACGTATCCGCGATGCCAAACGGTTGACTTTGAGACTAATTTACCCCCAAAAAAACGAACATAATCTCCGCGTTTAATCCTAATTCATCGTGTAGATTGATTTAATTCCGAGGAACGGGCGCCGGGACAAGCTGCCGGTTAATTTTTGGGCCGTTCCGCGGAGTCAGCGGTAACTGATGAGCGTAATACGAGCGATGTGATTGGGCGAAACTTTGAGCGAGGGCCAAACTGAGCATCTGCGGGGAGAGAAAAAGATGGAACGAGGACGAGTGCGTTTGGAGAAAAAAAAGTGGGATGAAAACAGAGATGGGAATTTGAGGTAACAGAGTTGTGATAGTTGTCGGATTGGCGGGAAAAAAAAGGAATAAAAGAGATTGGACTTTTCTTTCGCCGCTGTAATAAAGTGGGAAAATGTCCTGGCAGGTGTGAGGTGATCAGGGCTCCGGATCTACTTTGTTCTATTTAAAAAGAGAAGAGAAAGATTCAGTCCAAAGTTTGGCCGTTTTATTCGGTTTAAATGACAGATAATGCTCCCTACGACTGAAAAACATCAACTCAGCCTTTTGTAACAGATAATATAATACTCCCTACAACTGTACAACAAATCACCCTTATGTAACAGATAATGCTCCCTACAACTGTATAACAACAACTCAGGCTTATGTAACAAATAAAATAATATAATACTCCCTACAACTGTCCAACTCCCCCTTGTGTAATGTCAGACCCTGATGGAACATCTGGAATAACGTCCCTCACACAATAAGAGAATCTCCCACAGACAAAACCTTCAAAACCGACTCAAACACTGAGCCCACGAGAGCTGCTCTGACCTCACGATACGTGACATATATACGTATGTAGGCACATATACGTATGTAGGCACATATACGTATGTAGGCACATATACGTATGTAGGCACATATACGTATGTAGGCACATATATACGTATGTAGGCACATATACGTATGTAGGCACATATACGTATGTAGGCACATATACGTATGTAGGCACATATACGTATGTAGGCACACATATATGTATGTAGGAACATATACGTATGTAGGCACATATACATATGTAGGAACATATACGTATGTAGGCACACATACGGATGTAGGAACATATACATATGTAGGCACACATATACGTATGTAGGCACACATATATGTATGTAGGAACATATACGTATGTAGGCACATATACGTATGTAGGCACATATACGTATGTAGGAACATATACGTATGTAGGCACATATATATGTATGTAGGCACATATACGTATGTAGGCACATATACGTATGTAGGAACATATACGTATGTAGGCACACATACGTATGTAGGAACATATACGTATGTAGGCACACATATACGTATGTAGGCACACATATATGTATGTAGGAACATATACGTATGTAGGCACATATACATATGTAGGAACATATACGTATGTAGGCACACATACGGATGTAGGAACATATACATATGTAGGCACACATATACGTATGTAGGCACACATATATGTATGTAGGAACATATACGTATGTAGGCACATATACGTATGTAGGCACATATACGTATGTAGGAACATATACGTATGTAGGCACATATATATGTATGTAGGCACATATACGTATGTAGGCACATATACGTATGTAGGAACATATACGTATGTAGGCACACATACGTATGTAGGAACATATACGTATGTAGGCACACATATACGTATGTAGGCACACATATATGTATGTAGGAACATATACGTATGTAGGCACATATACATATGTAGGAACATATACGTATGTAGGCACACATACGTATGTAGGAACATATACGTATGTAGGCACACATATACGTATGTAGGCACACATATATGTATGTAGGAACATATACGTATGTAGGCACATATACGTATGTAGGCACATATACGTATGTAGGCACACATATACGTATGTAGGCACACATATATGTATGTAGGCACATATACGTATGTAGGCACATATATACGTATGTAGGCACATATACGTATGTAGGCACATATACGTATGTAGGCACATATATATGTATGTAGGCACATATACGTATGTAGGCACATATACGTATGTAGGCACATATATGTATGTAGGCACACATATACGTATGTAGGCACACATACACGTATGTAGGCACACATATACGTATGTAGGCACATATAGGTATGTAGGCACATATACGTATGTAGGAACATATACGTATGTAGGCACATATACGTATGTAGGAACATATACGTATGTAGGAACATATACGTATGTAGGCACATATACGTATGTAGGCACACATATATGTATGTAGGCACACATATATGTATGTAGGAACATATACATATGTAGGAACATATACATATGTAGGCACATATACGTATGTAGGAACATATATGTATGTAGGAACATATACATATGTAGGGACATATACGTATGTAGGCACATATATACGTATGTAGGAACATATACGTATGTAGGCACATATACGTATGTAGGCACATATACGTATGTAGGAACATATACATATGTAGGCACATATATACGTACGTAGGAACATATACGTATGTAGGCACATATACGTATGTAGGAACATATACGTATGTAGGCACATATACGTATGTATGCACATATACGTATGTAGGAACATATACGTATGTAGGCACATATACGTATGTAGGAACATATACGTATGTAGGAACATATACGTATGTAGGCACATATACGTATGTAGGAACATATACATATGTAGGAACATATACGTATGCAGGAACATATACATATGCAGGCACATATACGTATGTAGGCACATATACGTATGTATGCACATATACGTATGTAGGAACATATACGTATGTAGGCACATATACGTATGTAGGAACATATACGTATGTAGGAACATATACGTATGTAGGCACATATACGTATGTAGGAACATATACATATGTAGGAACATATACGTATGCAGGAACATATACATATGCAGGCACATATACGTATGTAGGCACATATACGTATGTATGCACATATACGTATGTAGGAACATATACGTATGTAGGCACATATACGTATGTAGGCACATATACGTATGTAGGAACATATACGTATGTAGGAAAATATACGTATGTAGGCACATATATACGTATGTAGGCACATATACGTATGTAGGCACATATACGTATGTAGGAACATATACATATGTAGGCACATATATACGTATGTAGGAACATATACGTATGTAGGCACATATACGTATGTAGGAACATATACGTATGTAGGCACATATACGTATGTATGCACATATACGTATGTAGGAACATATACGTATGTAGGCACATATACGTATGTAGGAACATATACGTATGTAGGAACATATACGTATGTAGGCACATATACGTATGTAGGAACATATACGTATGTAGGAACATATACATATGTAGGCACATATACGTATGTAGGCACATATATGTATGTAGGCACATATACGTATGTAGGAACATATACGTATGTAGGCACGTATACGTATGTAGGCACATATACGTATGTAGGCACACATATACGTATGTAGGAACATATACATATGTAGGCACATATACATATGTAGGCACATATACATATGTAGGAACATATACGTATGTAGGCACATATACGTATGTAGGCACATATAAGTATGTAGGCACATATACATATGTAGGCACATATACGTATGTAGGCACATATACGTATGTAGGCACATATATACATATGTAGGCACATATACGTATGTAGGCACATATACGTATGTAGGCACATATACGTATGTAGGCACATATACGTATGTAGGCACATATACGTATGTAGGCACATATACGTATGTAGGCACATATACGTATGTAGGCACATATACGTATGTAGGCACATATACGTATGTAGGCACATATACGTATGTAGGCACATATACGTATGTAGGCACATATACGTATGTAGGCACACATATACGTATGTAGGCACATATACGTATGTAGGCACACATATACGTATGTAGGCACATATACGTATGTAGGCACATATACGTATGTAGTCTGCACCACATGTTTATCCTGTAATTATAATTGTGACCACCACTTGTAAACGTACCAAAGAATGAATGTTTGTCCTACTGCACCTTGTTATTTATAACCTATTTATATATTTATATTGAAACAGTCGCACTTTAAACATACTAAAAGCACTTTATTCCCCACTTGCACTTTATAGATAAGTACCAGAGCAGCTGCTGTGTGTAACTGTAATATTTGAATGTTGTGATTGTAACTGTATATGTGTCTGTAAGTGACCTGCCAAGGGACTACGAATGTAAATGAGCTGTATGCTAACTTCAGCACATTTACACTTCCTGTGTCCATTAATGTGCATTGTCCCTTTTAAATAAATAAATAAAAATAAATCAATAAAAAGTCAATATAATACTCTTTACAACTGTACAACTCACCCTTATGTAACAGATAATAAGCGTTAAGAAAATTCAAAGTGAGTGATTATCATCCATATAAGTGTCAGAGTCTTATCTTATCTTCTTCTTTTCTTTTTTTTTTAAATGATCTCTCTGTCCTCACCTGGCTTTGTCCGGCTGGTGTCTGAACAGGACCTGTCCCGCGCGGAGCTGTCCGGTGCTGAACACGTCCCCGGGCCCCAGCTCCCGCTCCTCCGGCCCCGTCCGCAGAACCAGCCGTCCGTTCGAGGGGGGGGAGCGCAGTTCAAAGCGCAGCAAACGGGGGGCGCTGTCCTGGTCCGATATCGTCAGCAGAGACGGGGACAGCGGCGCCGTCCCACCCAGAGGGACCAGGAGCGAGCCGTTCACCTGCAGCCGCGGACGGAGCACGTTCACTGGGGACGAGAACGGAAGATCAGACACAGAAACAACACGAGCCAGAAAACATCAGATTTATGATGTTTTTATTGGGAACTATTAAACCTTTATGACCCGCCGTAACACGAGTCCGCCCGAGAAATACTTTTCACTTATTTTAGGACTATTAAGTTATATTTTACTTTATTTTATTTAATCGAGCAATATCTCACCAACTGTGCCTTGTGTGGGGTTTTACTCTTATAACATGATTTAAAGCTTCACAAGAGTCAAATTTCTGTAACATTGGACCGTCAAACCTCCTATTGTTCAAATATTATCCTGAATTTAGAGTTAATTTAAAGCACATTTTGTCCTTTTTTAGACCTGGTTTAGACCTGGTTTAGCCCTAGTTTAGACCTGGTTTAGACCTGGTTTAGACCTGGTTTAGACCTGGTTTAGACCTGGTTTAGTCCTAGTTTAGACCTGGTTTAGACCTGGTTTAGACCTGGTTTAGTCCTGGTTTAGACCTGGTTTAGACCTGGTTTAGACCTGGTTTAGACCTGGTTTAGACCTGGTTTAGACCAGGTTTAGACCTGGTTTAGACCTGGTTTAGCCCTAGTTTAGACCTGGTTTAGACCTGGTTTAGACCTGGTTTAGAACTGGTTTAGCCCTAGTTTAGACCTGGTTTAGACCTGGTTTAGACCTGGTTTAGCCCTAGTTTAGACCTGGTTTAGACCTGGTTTAGACCTGGTTTAGACCTGGTTTAGACCTGGTTTAGCCCTAGTTTAGACCTGGTTTAGACCTGGTTTAGACCTGGTTTAGCCCTGGTTTAAACCTGGTTTAGACCTGGTTTAGTCCTGGTTTAGACCTGGTTTAGACCTGGTTTAGACCTGGTTTAGCCCTGGTTTAGACCTGGTTTAGACCTGGTTTAGACCTGGTTTAGTCCTGGTTTAGACCTGGTTTAGACCTGGTTTAGACCTGGTTTAGCCCTGGTTTAGACCTGGTTTAGACCTGGTTTAGACCTGGTTTAGACCTGGTTTAGACCTGGTTTAGACCTGGTTTAGTCCTGGTTTAGACCTGGTTTAGACCTGGTTTAGACCTGGTTTAGCCCTGGTTTAGCCCTAGTTTAGACCTGGTTTAGACCTGGTTTAGACCTGGTTTAGCCCTAGTTTAGACCTGGTTTAGACCTGGTTTAGACGTGGTTTAGACCTGGTTTAGACCTGGTTTAGTCCTGGTTTAGACCTGGTTTAGACCTGGTTTAGACCTGGTTTAGCCCTGGTTTAGACCTGGTTTAGACCTGGTTTAGACCTGGTTTAGACCTGGTTTAGACCTGGTTTAGCCCTGGTTTAGACCTGGTTTAGACCTGGTTTCGATGTCAAAACTTTTCCATGACTTTATGGCACCTGCGTGTGTAGAATTTCTCAGACTTTTAGGGCTAAATATGAAATGTGAACCCTTTAACTCACCTTATGGTTTGATATTATTTATTATTATTATTTTTCATTTAACCTTTATTTAACCCAGAAAGTCCCATTGGATTGACTGATCATTCTAAATCCTGTCAGTGCGTTTATTGTGTCTCTTATAAACTAAATGATTGTGTGTTGTCCTGCTGGAGCGGCTCTGTGGTCTTTGTTAACTGTTGGATGAAGATTTGGTGTTGGGGCAGATTTATGAAGCTGCTCAAAAATACGCAACACTTTTCCCCAGGGATTTTGCCGTAGAAAGGTTCTCGAGGCTGTTCGGATTATTTCTGAATGTGTAAAATCCCTCGGTCGTCCAGGTAGAATTCACGACAAAGGAGAAAATTCAGTTTGTGAGGACAGTGAGGTGCAGATATTACCCAGAGAGAAGATTTGGTTTAAAAGGGGAGTTAATTTTGTTGAGAGAGAACCCTTCTTTAAACAGAAATGAAGGCTTAGACACCATCTGTCTCCATCTATAACTCCCCAAACCTTAATCGAAACAAATTTAAAAAACAATCGATGTCGTCAGGCCAGACCCAGAGGTGTGAACGCTCCATTATGGCCCTGAACGATTCTGCTGACATGAGCCTCACTCAGGCCGAGCTACAACACAAACTGTAAATAGTGCGGTGTTAGTTTCAGAGCCATTTCATCATATCTAACTCCTCCTTCAGGCACACTCAACCGGCGATTATCACAACCGCAGGAAGTGTTGAGTACAGATTCCATAGAGTTTTATTTTGGGCCGATGACGTCGTCCAGAGCCTCAGAAACAAGAAGAAAATCATAGAAAACGTTTTCATTTGTGTGAGTTTATTTCTAAAATGATTCATGATTATTTCTGTGGTAATTACAGGACGTCATTTCCGCTCCTCTGACGGCGACAAACTCCACAAAACTAGTGAAGAGAAACGACCTGAGGCTGTGGAAAAGTCTGTTTCAGTCTTTCGTCATTCGCTTTTGATTCATATTTTATAGAATAACACTTGAGGTTCTGGACGACGTCATCGGTCGAAGATAAAACCGCAAATATCTGAAGAACCAGAATCGCACAAACGAAACTTTCTGCAGCACAAATGAAGCACAGATAATTGACGTAGTTTTTGTGCAGGTTTGAGTTTGAGCGGAGGTGGAGGAAAAAGTGGCAAAGTTCCTTCCGTTCCTCAGGGGTCGATTTACTAAAAGGTATCGGAAAGAGAACGCCTTAAAAAAAACAGATCGGAAGCAAAAAAATCTTGATCGGGACAAAAAAAGCAGAGAACAGAACGATACAAGGCAACAATATTCAGCTCTCATGATCGACACGTTTTTTGTAATTTGTTTTTTAAAAGTTTTTGTTCTATTGTTTTGCGACACAAACCTTAACGTGCGTATGTCGGGTTTGTGATTCTCAAATTTGGACCTGATTCGCTGGGATAAAACCTGCTGTGAATTTAAAATTACAGTTTCACTCTGATCGAGAAGCAATTTGTGAAGAGAAGCTGAAAAACGTGTCGAAAATCACAGGAAGCAGAGAGTTCCATTTTAGATCACACCGGGAGAATTCTGTCAAGAAATTTAGGAAAATTTACGCCCCTGAGACACCAATTTTTATTATTATTAAACTAGATCAGATGTTTTTTCATATTTGTGTGAATAAGGAGGGATTTTGGCCCAGAGTGCACACGGAAAGTGACATTTTAAACCGAAAAAATGGCCAAACTCGGCATTTTTTATGGTTTCTTTTGGTAAAATCTTAAATATAATGAACTTTACTGTCACTGTGACTTTATTAAACTTTTTTTTTTTATACATAAACTACTATTTAAACTATTTAAGGTGGTTTTTTTTATATTTGTGAATAATTTCTGTGTACGTTAGAGGAGTTTTGGCTCAGCATACACATGGTAAGTAACATTTTAAACCAAAAAAATTGTCAAATCGGGCATTTTTTACTATTTCTTTTAGTCAAAATCTTAAATATAATGAACTTTATTGCATTTTGAGTAGTTCAAACTGTCATAGGCACTATAAATTCAAGATAATACAAGATTATTCAAACACGCGTGAACGTTTTTGTTCATAAAGACTGAAAAACAGGTATTTTGTTCACAGCACTCGGCCCTGTCACAGCAACAATTATATCTGGTAGATTTTCCTTTTGTTACAGGAATGTGTTTTGACAGAGCGTGGAGGTTTCAAACTGCCCGCTCTTCGATGCAAGTGCCCGAGATTTGGTTTGTTTACTGTGAAAAAGCCCCGGAGCGACCCCCACCCCGGTGTACGGAGAGGCCGGGGCCACATTCACCCGACGCCGCAGGATCTGGGGACGACAAACCGAGCACCACGACTGGGGACGACTGAAAACACTGTAAATGTGAGGGTCCTCGAGTCTCAAATGTTCTTTCAAAGAGGAGAAGAAAGAGAAAAAGAAAGCAGCACAACAGCCTCTCAAAATAAGTGCCTGTATTTGTCCTGTGAGTCCTGTGTGTTTAGGCTCCAAAAGTCCAGAAAATTCTCTACTTTAATGTCCCCAAACCTGGAGAAATGAAGTCTGGTGTGTCAGGAAATCTGAATTAATATTAGGGCTGTCAACATTAACACACTTAAAGTTGAACTGCGGCACGTTTGAAGCTAAAGTCCGTCACTAGAGGTGGTGGAATTCTGTCAGAAGCCAAAAAACGGCACAGATCAGTGTTTCCTCGGTGGAGATCTCACTGTGGCAGTGAGTCTGTCAAGGCAACAAACTAGTGCAGTGATGGGGGCAAGTTCTGAACTAGTGTAGTGATGGGGGCAAGTTCTGAACTGGTGCAGTGATGGGGGCAAGTTCTGAACTAGTGTAGTGATGGGGGCAAGTTCTGAACTAGTGTAGTGATGGGGGCAAGTTCTGAACTGGTGCAGTGATGGGGGCAAGTTCTGAACTAGTGTAGTGATGGGGGCAAGTTCTGAACTAGTGTAGTGATGGGGGCAAGTTCTGAACTAGTGCAGTGATGGGGGCAAGTTCTGAACTAGTGTAGTGATGGGGGCAAGTTCTGAACTAGTGCAGTGATGGGGGCAAGTTCTGAACTAGTGTAGTGATGGGGGCAAGTTCTGAACTAGTGCAGTGATGGGGGCAAGTTCTGAACTAGTGTAGTGATGGGGGCAAGTCTGGCCTGTGCAGTGGGAAATCAACAAGTTCGGCTTCTGACAGTATTCGACCACCTCTAGCAATGGACTTTAGCTTCAAACGTGCTGGAGTTCCCCTTTAAGCTGTGTTCAGGCCTGTGTTTCTGAAGGCCGTGGATCGGGCTTTGTCGTGGTGTGTCCAGGGCATCAGACGCCTACAGCTGAAAAAGCAGGAGGGACGATTCTCCAATATTCTCCATTATTCGGAAGAAAGAACCGGGCCATTGACTATGCAATTCATTTCCCGGCGCAACAATCACTCCCTGAGCACACGGGGCTTTTACTCGGAAAAGCACAAAACAAGGTTTTTTACTTTGTTTACCTCTGAAGGCTCTGGACAGGTCAAACTTCAATATTTCTCCATAAGATTGGTCTCAATCTGTCCGTACGGATACAGCGAATAATTTAGCCCAAAACATGTGTTAGATCCATGAAGGCAGCGAAAGACTTTCCAATTTACATAAGCACCGGCATTTTTTTGCACTTCTTTGGCCGAAATCAAACAAATATATCTTTCCTCACAAAATCCTCCTCGCTGCAGCAGCTGAGCAGATGGGGAAACTTGGCCAGTAAGAAGCGGTTTGAGCTGCTCTAAATCTGTAAAAGTACAATCAAGTGTGACGCACAGGTAAACATCAACTGCGAGGTCGACCCTCGCTGAGTCAACACGTTTAGCTCCACACTATGAGTGACAGCACAGGCGAACAGCCAATGGGGAGACGAGCACAGAGACATATTTGCTCCGCCTTTCCCAATAAGTCTGATGAGAGACAGCTGCGTAAAGCGAAGTTACTGTCCGTGCGTAAACGTGCGTCCTGCGTCTTTCTTTTTTGTTTGGAGTGTTTTTTTCATTGAAAAAATGTCTAAAAGGACTGAAAAGAAAAAAAATATTCAAGTTTGGAGGCTGCAGAAATATGCACACGTCGCGAAAGTGACATTTCAGATCTGGAGGAGTCGGAGGTAGAAAGTAGAAAGGGCCAAATGCACTCGGTGGAGGAGGCTTTGTTTATGGAGGGGGTAAAGTATCATTTTATTATGGATTTGATGTAGTATTTGAATAAAAATAAAACAATAAACGTTAGATTTTCTTTCTGTATTTAGATCACTTTTTGTAAAATAGGCCAACTATTATTTATTGGGTGTTTAGATAAAATAAATAAGAAAATAAAATTTTAGAAAACATATTATGAGTTTATTTCCTGTTATATTTTTGTGCCAGTAAAGCCCAACTGATCATTAATGCATAGAAACCATTATGCACAGTGAAAACTAAAGCATTTCTTTTTACAGACAGAGACCCTGACTGGGAGCCAGAAATGACATCGGCTGAGGTGCTGAAAGGGAAGATGAGGAAGTGACTAATAATAATAATAATACTATTTGAATGTCTATTGCTAAATTATTTACTTGTAGAAAAAGTTTGAAAAACTGACTTTGGTGAAAGATGTGAAGAGTGAGTCTATGAGCTGAGAGCAGTGAACCTGTGGGGCACGAGGTCAATGTGTCCTCACAGTCTGGAGTTTGGCAGGTGTATTTTTACAGTGATTTACTGTAATAACTCAATTTTACATCATTTTATGTGTTATTTTTACGTCTTAGAGAATCATCAGAATCTCCAGAGTCAGAGCCACAGACAGAGCCACAGCCACAGCCTCTAAAATCCCTCGACTGGAGACACAAAGAGGCCGTGGAAAATCAAGAGGCAGAGGCAGAGGCAAAGGGGCAGGGGCAGGGGCAGGGGCAGGGGCAGAGGCAGGGGCAGGGGCAGGGGCAGAGGCAGGAGCAGGGGCAGGGGCAGAGGCAGAGGCAGGGGCAGGGGCAGGGGCAGAGGCAGGGGCAGGGGCAGGGGCAGAGACAGGGGCAGGAGCAGGGGCAGGGGCAGAGGCAGGGGCAGAGGCAGGAGCAGGGGCAGAGGCAGAGGAAGGAGCAGAGGCAGGAGCAGAGGCAGAGGCAGAGGCAGAGGCAGGGGCAGAGGCAGGGGCAGAGGCAGGGGCAGAGGCAGGGGCAGGGGCAGAGGCAGGGGCAGGGGCAGAGGCAGGGGCAGAGGCAGGGGCAGGGGCAGAGGGGCAGGGGCAGAGGCAGGGGCAGAGGCAGGGGCAGAGGGGCAGGGGTAGGGGCAGAGGCAGAGACAGAGGCAGGGGCAGAGGCAGGGGCAGGGGCAGGGGCAGGGGCAGGGGCTTTTCTTTCTATGGTGATCTACATGGGACTTGTGAAAACACATTTACTGATTACTGGTGAAAAGGGAGGTTTTGCACTTTAACATTTCCAAAATCAGTTTTGTCAGATTTCTTTCCATTGTTCGAGCTCTGCATCTTAGTAATCCTCAAGATGGTGCAGAAAATGAAAGTAATTGGAGCACTGCAGATTTTGATCGCCTTGTGAAGATCAAGCCCCTGTACACAGACATTAGGGATGCAGAACTCCCAGCCAAACCAGCACTGCCCCTGATGAGCGGCTCCAAAATCAAAAGTCTTTCAAACAATACCTCAAAAGCAAACCAGACTCTATAAAAGGTCCACATGGGACTTTTTGTATATGAAGGCAAAAACATGGAGGCCAGAACGGACTCAGTTATGACTCATGAGTTTGGTGAACACGTCTCTGCTGGGCACAGGATACAAGATTTATGTTGACAACTTTATACAAGTTCACTTCTGTTCAGAGATTTGCTGCAGCAGAAGAAGATCTCCGCCTGTGGCACCATTCACACAACCCACAAACCACAAACAACAGGCTCCATCAGGTGGATTCGGGATGGACCATTGTTGTTTGTCCAGTGGAGCGACACACAGGATGTGTTTGTTTTATCCACACAGCCCATGGCCCAGAGACAGTGGAGCACAGAGTGAGACGATGTTCAGTCCTAAAAGATGCACCATTCCTCCTGCCATCAAAGATTATAACAAGTATGTATTACATACTGACTTTATTTCAGCTATTTCAGATTTGCCTGTTACTAATTTTTCTTTTTTGGCACATGGGAGGAGTTGACCTTTCAGATGTGCTGATTGGTACTACGAAGTGCTCTATAAAACCAAGAAGTGGTATAAAACCTTTTTTATCACTTGGTGGACAGAACAATCGTCAGTGTTTACATTCTGTACAAGGATCAGTGTGAAGTCCAGGGAAAAACGCCTCTCCATCTAAAGGCTTTCAGCGAGACGCTGGTCCTGGAGCTCGCAGATAAAGGAGCTTTACCACGGCCGGAGCAAAAAAGAACGGATGGGCAGATGGACAGAACGGATGGGCAGCATCGGCTGCAATACATTTGCAGCAGTGGTGATCGCACACCCGATGCCCGGGTGGTTCGGGCATCTGGTCCGGATGCCTCCTGGACGCCTCCCTCGGGAGGTGTTCCGGGCATGTCCCACCGGTAGGAGGCCCCGGGGAAGACCCAGGACACGCTGGAGGGACTATGTCTCTCGGCCTGGGAACGCCTCGGGGTCCGTCCGGAGGAGCTGGAGGAAGTGGCTGGGGAGAGGGAAGCTTGGGAGCCGCTGCTTAGACTGCTGCCCCCGCGACCCGGCCCCGGATAAGCGGAAGAAGATGGATGGATGGATGGATGAGTGATCGCACACATGGCTGAAGTGTAGAAAATGTCAGGCAAAGACAGCTGTAAAATGTTCTACCTGTGACACTCCACTTTGTTTAATTCAAACCAGGAACTGCTACAATCAGTGGCACTGACAACCAGCCCCCAGGCTCTTACACTGTAAATATGTTTACTGTGTATAGTTTTTTGAAAATGTATACAGTGTGCAGTGTTTTTCAATACATATTTTCATTTTCAGCACGTGTTTGGTCTATTTTTGATTGAAAAAAAAACAGGGACATAATATAGTGACCGTGTGTGCAGAAATGGATTCCTCTCGTTGTAAGCTTTCAGTAGAGCCCTCAATGATGTCTGTAGGTTGGATGAGTCAAAAGTTATTAAACGTTTTCCAAATGTTTCCAGTTGGGATAAAAGCACAGTCCCTGTATAAAACGCCTGGACAAAGTGGAACAAACAGTGGAGTAAAAAGTTCATTTTTACAGCTATTGATTCCCAATGTGAAAACTTATAGTATTGAAAGATAGTGCACTTTAGGCCTCAGCTATAGAAACCCTTTATATTTACAAAAAAAATAGGCGAGGATAAAAAAAACACTTTTTATTTGGTGTTCCCAGGTGTGTAACTTTTTTCCAATCCCATTTGGAGTGAATGTAAATGCTGAGGGTAAAACTGGAGAATGTTCCCTTTAGAGAGAGACAAAACATTTGTATAGAATCCATAGAAATCAATAACAGGTATGATTTTAAGAGGTCCTTTTTGGGACAATTGCTCAAAAAAGGCGGTTCATTGTAAGAGGTTAAAGGTTTATTTCAGTCCAAATGAACAAATCCAAATGTAATTTCCACCCTGGAAATGCAGAAGTGCTGTGGCTCTGGCCCTGGTCCTGACAGGAGCTGTTTCCAGGACTGGACCAGGAAAGTCATGGAGCCACTGCACTTTTTTTGTTTTTAGGGCAATAAGGAGATTTTTAATTTACTTACAGACTTGAGATTTTGCATTTTTGTAGCTAAGGCCCTAAATTAAGCATTTTTTATGTCCAAAAAGTTGTTTCTACATGTTTGCTGTGGGTTTTGTATAAAAGAGTGTGAATTTTATTTTATTTTTATTTTTTTTTCCTCTCTATTTCTGGTCCTGTAGCTTTTCTCACAGCCTCATGACACAACTACAGCAGCAGATTGTGAAATAACAGGTTGGACTGAACAAAAGGAGGTAGAACACTTCATTAGGGGTAAAAGGGGCAGTTTTAAAAGCAAAATTAAGAAAAAAAATCCAGGCGAGGAGAAATGTACTAAAATTGCCCTCAGGTCTTCAAGGGTTAAAGACGCTCTCTTGAAAACAACACACTCGCAGACCTGGACACACAAACGTGTTTTCTCCAGCGTTCGTCCACAGTGTCCAAGACGCACATCGAGGGCGTCTGAGCTCAAATACAAAGGCTCCGTCCAGAGGCGTCCAGCTGGTTTTCCGACGCCGCGGGTCTCCACAGCTGAACACACGGGATTCATCCAAAAACAAACTGACAAATTATCCACAAATGAACCCGGTTTACCTCACAGAAACACTGCGCTCATTACGCACGGATACATGTCCACGTCAAGTCCATGCGTGTGGAGGACGTCGGGAGATCAGACGCTCGAGTCTGCGAACGCGAAGCGAGAAACAAACCGTGAAGATCCGTCACTGTGAAGTTCTGCAGAGGAACACGGCCTCGCTCGGCTCTCCGGGGAAATAAAGGTCACGTGTGAGCGCGGAAACAACTAAAATAGGTCAAATGTGTCACCGAACTGTTACTGAACACTGAGACGTCAGGCCGACTCAAACCGCGTGAATCTGCCACAGTGTAGGTCCGTTACACCCGCAAGCAGCAATGAAAGGCCTTAAACCGCACTAAAGCTGTTGTTTGGTCATGTTCACTAACCTGGAACATATAACTCACCACACGGACTCATTATGTAATTCACAGACTTAAATTACAGCCAGTTGGGTTTTAAAATAATTAATTTAGTTTTGTGGGGGAATTAAATACAATATAATATATGTAAAAATAAAGCATTACAAGATTAAATGTTTAAAGTAAGGTTAAACTGATATGTTACTTATTTATTCCATTTACACACGAAAATTCCCGTTTAAAAGGTGCACCAGGTTTTCTAGGAGAGAGTTCTGCCTCCTGCTCGTCTCCAACATGTTATTGCTTTGCCCGTAATGTTCCACATCCATCATCATCATTGCATTTACGCAGCGCTTTTCACGACACCCGAAGCTCTTCACACTTCATTCTTCATCCCCTCCACATCTACTGAACTCCTGTTGTAGCCACAGCCGCCCTGGGGCAGACTGACGGGAGTGAGGCTCCAATCTGCACCATCGGCCCCTCGACCACCACCACCAGCACTCACACACTCCACTCTCATACTGGGCAGTGTGGGTGAAGTGTCTTGCCTAAGGACACAGCACCTGTTTTCCTACTTTTATTTTGTATTTATTTATTTGATGTGGACATAAACTGCATTGGACGAACCAGATGCATTGTTTCAAGTGTTATAGCACAAGTGCTAATTTTCGACACCTGTCCACAGGCGGTGTTTAGAGAAAATACAAGATTAAAACATTAACAATAAAAGTACAGCAAATAATTAACATTTCTCACATTTGTCTCATCCCAGTCCTGACCAGGCCCTGCTGAGCCTCCGAGTCCTGACGAGATCAGACTTTGACGAGCCGGTAAATCCACGTTCTTCCTCTTATTGGGGGGCATCAGTCTAAGCAGGGGCTCCCAGACTTCCCTCACCCCAGACACTTCCTCCAGCTCCTCCAGGCCCAGAGACGTCGCCCCCTCCAGTGGGTCCTGGGTCTTCCTCCTCCCGGTGGGACATGAACCTCCTGAGGGAACAGACGCTCCTCCCCTCAGCTGCTCCTCGCCACGTGGAGGAGCAGCGGCTCTACTCCGAGCTCCTCACACTCTCTCTAAGGGAGCGCCCGGCCACTCTGCAGAGGAAACTCATTTCTTCGCTTGTATCGGCGATCTCGTCCTTTCGGTGATGTTCCACAGTACATCATTAAACTCAACCTAGCTCCTATTTATTCAGTGACAGATCTTTTGGTTGCTAAAGCGTACATTCTGACTGTGAGTGGGCTCGCCTCTCCACAGATCTGACCTGTAGCTTGGTCTCCCTGAACATAAAAAGGTTTCATACCATTAATACTGTGAAACATTCCAGGCAAAGCAATAAATTCTCCATGAAAAAAAGCATCGACAGACCCTCCGCCAGACAAGTTACACAATACACCTTTACCATCTCCACGGAGACCAGCAGTGTGTTGGACCCCGGACGCCGCTAATAAATCATAAACTCTCTTTGCGTCGCATTTTCGTACAGTGTGGCCCCAAACCCCGCACTGTTTGATTAAACCGTAGATTAGTGCAGGACTGGAGGCAGCTCTCCTTCATTACCTGCCCGTTCCATTACCCACGATGCATCTCTCCGTTACAATTAGGCCCCGTCAGGATCCATAAATCACGCGCCGAGGTGAGGGACACGCTGGCTCGCCGCTGTTAATCAGGCTGAAGGTGCGAGCGGCTAAACGCTAGCGGCTAAAAATTACACCGGCATAAATATGAGAGGAACGACGGGCGCTAAATAAAGGTGACCCATTTTCCCCGAGAACAGATTCATCACAGGGTTCAGCCGCTACGGGGGAGTCCTACGTGACGACGGGAACGGCGGCTACGCTAAACGCCAGATCATCTCGTTTTTAGTGCAAAACAGGGCGATTATGTAACGCAAAAAATGTGCTATTACTTCCCTCCTGGAGACAGTGTGCGGAAATACGTTCGAATGGTCCTGAAATGAAGTTTGACCGTAACTCTGGGCGTCCACACGTTTCCGTTTCGCTCGGACTGAACTCGGCGAAAAAGCTTTTGTCGGCTCTGCGCCTTCATCTTGGAACGTGTTGCAGGAGGAACTTGGTTAAATGAGTTTCTCTGATGCTTTCGAGTCCAACTCCATGACCTGCACTCGTTTTATCTCCTCTGTATTTGTCTGTAATATTGTAACTGTATGAATTTACTGCTGCCTCTTGACTCCCTTGAAAAAGAGGTTCTTAATCTAATAAATAATTTCCCCGGGGCAGTCCCAGTTCTGAGCCCTGTGTCCCCCTGTCCCAGCAGATTCATCCAAAACCACTGATTTGTCCCAGTTTTTTACAAGAAATGTCCCTGGTGTCTCTAGTTTCGACCAGTTTGATCTAAACCGGGATAATCCAGGATCTCTTGGTAAATTTTGCACATATACTTATTCACTTTATATTATTATTTTTATTATTATTTCTATGTTTGTATTATTATTGTTTATCTTAAATGCGTCACACTTTTTTTCCTTTTTTTGCACTAAACTGTCCTGGAGCGACTGTGACTGTTGAATTTCTCCACTGCGACATCAATAAAGTCCAATCTTATCTTATCTTCATACTCCCTACAACTATTCAGCCTTATGTAACACTAATATAATACTCCCTACAACTATTCAGCCTCATGTAACACTAATATAATACTCCCTACAACTATTCAGCCTTATGTAACAATAATATAATACTCCCTACAACTATTCAGCCTCATGTAACACTAATATAATACTCCCTACAACTATTCAGCCTTATGTAACACTAATATAATACTCCCTACAACTATTCAGCCTTATGTAACACTAATATAATACTCCCTACAACTATTCAGCCTTATGTAACACTAATATAATACTCCCTACAACTATTCAGCCTTATGTAACACTAATATAATACTCCCTACAACTATTCAGCCTTATGTAACACTAATATAATACTCCCTACAACTATTCAGCCTTATGTAACACTAATATAATACTCCCTACAACTATTCAGCCTTATGTAACAATAATATAATACTCCCTACAACTATTCAGCCTTATGTAACAATAATATAATACTCCCTACAACTGTACCACTATTCAGCCTTATGTAACAATAATATAATACTCCCTACAACTATTCAGCCTTATGTAACAATAATATAATACTCCCTACAACTATTCAGCCTTATGTAACAATAATATAATACTCCCTACAACTATTCAGCCTTATGTAACAATAATATAATACTCCCTACAACTGTACCACTATTCAGCCTTATGTAACAATAATATAATACTCCCTACAACTATTCAGCCTTATGTAACAATAATATAATACTCCCTACAACTGTACCACTATTCTGCCTTATGTAACAATAATATAATACTCCCTACAACTATTCAGCCTTATGTAACAATAATATAATACTCCCTACAACTATTCAGCCTTATGTAACAATAATATAATACTCCCTACAACTGTACCACTATTCAGCCTTATGTAACAATAATATAATACTCCCTACAACTATTCAGCCTTATGTAACAATAATATAATACTCCCTACAACTATTCAGCCTTATGTAACAATAATATAATACTCCCTACAACCGTACAACTATTCAGCCTTATGTAACAATAATATAATACTCCCTACAACTGTACCACTATTCAGCCTTATGTAACAATAATATAATACTCCCTACAACTGTACCACTATTCAGCCTTATGTAACAATAATATAATACTCCCTACAACTCTACAACCATTCAGCCTTATGTAACAATAATATAATACTCCCTACAACTGTACGAATATTCAGCCTTATGTAACAATAATATAATACTCCCTACAACTGTACAACTATTCAGCCTTATGTAACAATAATATAATACTCCCTACAACTGTACCACTATTCAGCCTTATGTAACAATAATATAATACTCCCTACAACTGTACAACCATTCAGCCTTATGTAACAATAATATAATACTCCCTACAACTGTACCACTATTCAGCCTTATGTAACAATAATATAATACTCCCTACAACTGTACAACTATTCAGCCTTATGTAACAATAATATAATACTCCCTACAACTGTACCACTATTCAGCCTTATGTAACAATAATATAATACTCCCTACAACTCTACAACCATTCAGCCTTATGTAACAATAATATAATACTCCCTACAACTGTACCACTATTCAGCCTTATGTAACAATAATATAATACTCCCTACAACTGTACAACTATTCAGCCTTATGTAACAATAATATAATACTCCCTACAACTGTACCACTATTCAGCCTTATGTAACAATAATATAATACTCCCTACAACTATTCAGCCTTATGTAACAATAATATAATACTCCCTACAACTGTACAACTATTCAGCCTTATGTAACAATAATATAATACTCCCTACAACTATTCAGCCTTATGTAACAATAATATAATACTCCCTACAACTATTCAGCCTTATGTAACAATAATATAATACTCCCTACAACTATTCAGCCTTATGTAACAATAATATAATACTCCCTACAACTATTCAGCCTTATGTAACAATAATATAATACTCCCTACAACTATTCAGCCTTATGTAACAATAATATAATACTCCCTACAACTGTACAACTATTCAGCCTTATGTAACAATAATATAATACTCCCTACAACTGTACAACTATTCAGCCTTATGTAACAATAATATAATACTCCCTACAACTGTACAACTATTCAGCCTTATGTAACGATAATATAATACTCCCTACAACTGTACAACTATTCAGCCTTATGTAACAATAATATAATACTCCCTACAACTGTACAACTATTCAGCCTTATGTAACGATAATATAATACTCCCTACAACTGTACCACTATTCAGCCTTATGTAACAATAATATAATACTCCCTACAACTGTACCACTATTCAGCCTTATGTAACAATAATATAATACTCCCTACAACTGTACAACAGCGCAGAATCAGAATCCGAAGGGTTTTATCGCCGTACGAGTGAGCAGGGTCACAACATTAGGAAACTGCTGCGGAACTTGGAGCGAAACGTAGACAAACGCTAAACATGCAACAAATAAAATAGAATAAAATGAAGTAGAAAACAAAAAAAAAACTATAATAAAACACAAAGTTTAAGATTATAACAGTGCAGGTAATGATCAGTGCAAAACAGACAGGAGGACTGAAGCAGAGCGGGGGGACAGTGTTAAACCCTATTCGCACGGGATCAGTTTTACCTGTGGACCTTTGGTGATTTGTAATAATTGAGGAGGACGTCTGAGTCTTAATCCCGTGCGAATGCTTCACGTCTGTAATTTGTAAAGTAAAAATTCCGCCGTAAATTACCTACGATATTTCACCAAACGCAGACGTCCGGTGATAAAACTCGTCCCGCGCGAATCTGCAGCTCAGTGTTTGTTGTTGTAATCGCATCTTTTCTGTCTGTTCCTTTTATTTCCGCGGTCTTTTCTCGATATATCGCGCGTCTTTTCTGTCTTTCTTTCCGTCTTGAGTAACGGAGGCTGCGGTAGACATTTTGATTCGCAGTTTTGAGCTTTTTAGGGGCAAATTATAACACAGCCTCACGGCCTCGACACGGAAACCGATCGGCGAAAAGGGAAATTCTCGCAGGATGTTGACCTGGACGACACGTGTAGCAGCAGCGGTAAGGAACATTTTTTATTTATTTATTTATTTATTTTTTAGCACACTTTATAAATTTACTTCGTTAGCAGCGCGAAAGAGACAGAACCGGCTGTGATGTTAGGACATATCCGCTCGTAATTTCAGTAAAATAGAGTCATTTACTTCAGGACTTCAGAAGTAACGCAGCGGTGGGACGGAGATTTGCAAATTACCCGACGTCCCCAGGTTGGACTTAATCCCGTGCGAATAGACTTAAGGGCTTTGGTGTTTTTGTTCACGAGTCCAACGGCAGAGAGGAAGAAACAGTTTTTATGGCGAGAGGTTCTGCACGTGTCCGAGTCCTGAAGGAACTCAGCCTTATGTGACAGATAATGCTCCCTACAACTGTACAACTCATCCTAAAGTTACAGATAATACTCCCTACAACTGTACAACTCACCTTTCTGTGACAGATAATACTCCCTACAACTACAACTCATCGTAAAGTAACAGATAATACTCCCTACAACTGTACAACTCATCCTAAAGTAACAGATAATACTCCCTACAACTGTACAACTACTCGTCTTTATGCTTATTTGCTGCTACAACTACAAATGCTCCTACAGTACGAGTGCATCAGGTGGAAAAAAGAGATAAAATAGAGAAATACAGTCTCGTTCTGTGAGTAACTCTGTCAGTGTGAAGTGTGGGACTGAAAGGCCAGATCCTGTTCTCCTCCGTCTCCAATTATTCCTCTGTAAATGTCAGAACCCGGGTCCCGCTCCTCTGTGCTTCTCCGAGCCTCTGACTCACCTCCTGCTCCCGAGGCCGACAGCTCCAATCAGTGAGCTCGACAAACCCGACACCCTCACCGTCGTTACAGCGCTCGACCTCGCCGTGCCGCGCCGCGTACGCCAGGTGCCCTCCCGGGAACACGCGGGATCATTACCGCTCCGACAGCGTTCGGCTTTTCAACTCCCTCGCGACACTTTGCGGAATTTAAAGACGACGCGTGATGCAAAAATGTTTAAAGGGAGTTCAAGGAGACGGAAAACGGCTCTCGGACTTTGTCTTAATTCATTTCTAGCGGTGTAACGGTATCCGAGTCTCACGATTCGATATTCTGGGCTGTCAGTTTAAGGCGTTATTTAGATTAATTAATTACACTGCGAATTAACGAGTTAGAAAAATGAACGTAGTTAATTATGAATGGGAATTTAATACGGGAGCTTGTTAAATTCGGCCCATTGAAGGACCTGTGGGCAACTTCCCAGCACTGTGACGACTGAGCGACTCAGGGGTGAGATTTAGACCTGGTTTTAGTCCTGATTTAGACCTGGTTTAGTCCCGGTTAAGACCTGGTTTAGACCTGGTTTTAGCCCTGATTTTAATCCTGGTTTAGTTTTAGACCTGGTTTTAGTCCTGATTTAAACCTGGTTTTAGACCTGGATTTAGACCTGGTTTTAGACCTGGTTTGGGTCCTGATTTTAATCCTGGTTTAGTTTTAGACCTGGTTTTAGTCCTGGTTTAGACCTGGTTTGAGTCCTGATTTTAATCCTGGTTTTAGACCTGGATTTAGACCTGGTTTAGTCCTAGTTAAGACCTGGTTTTAGACCTGGTTTGGGTCCTGATTTTAATCCTGGTTTAGTTTTAGACCTGGATTTAGTCCTGATTAAGACCTGGTTTAGACCTGCTTTTAGTCCTGGTTTAGACCTTGTTTTAGACCTGGTTTTCGATCTGGTTTTAGTCCCGATTAAGACCTGGTTTCAACCTGGTATGGACCCGGTTTTAGTCCTGGTATAGACCTGCTTTTAAACCAGTACTAAACCAGGTCTATAACAGGACTAAAACCAGGTCTATAACAGGACTAACCCAGGTCTATAACAGGACTACAACAGGATTTAACCAGGACTAAACCAGGCCGCGCCTCCAGTCCGTGAAAATCTGGTCCTGAAAAGAGCTCAGTCCAAACTTAATGATCACATGTCGAATGACGGGATGTTGAAAAAAAAAAGCGAATGTGCCGCCGCTCCGACCACAGGGGGAAAAATCAGACGGTGTAAACATCTTGACAAGTGAATAGATCTGCCAGTGGAACAAATGTTTTCTTCTTAATTCAAGCAACATTTGATTTTATTTCTTATTTTAAGTGTAAAACGTTGTTGTTTTTCTCATTTTAAGTGTAGTAAGATGTATTTTTGTATTTTAAGTACTAAAACCTTACAGCACTGGCAGATCATTTTACTTACGTGAAATTTACTCAAATCATGGTCAAACTTTCTTAATCGAAGTCATTTTAGCTGGACTAGGTTTTGTTTTTTGCAATGTAAGTAAGTAATATTTTGTGGTGAATCTGCTCCTTTTTCCTCTAAAAATGCTTCACAGACTTAATCCAAAGAGTGAAGCTTTAAAAGTGCTTAGAACAGTTATTTCTTCATGTCGTCTGCACTGAAACGGAGCAAAGGATCATGGTCTATGTAGTTCCCTCTGTTTTTTTTTAGCTATTTCCGCATCAGAACTGTTCATTTAAGCAAAGAGACTTGGGGTTCGATATATTGTGATGATCCACGATGTTATTGTGAGACCTTTGACGATACGATATCACCAGATTTACGTTATTGTTACAGCCCTATTTATTTCTGTTCATCCAGCTTCTGATAAACAAGAGCTGTCAATCTCATGGAAAAACATTAATGGAAATCTATAAACCACTTATTTTCAAGGGTCTGGACCAGTTTGCAGGCGACTCCAAACCCACGAACACAAAAATAACCCAAAAATCCAATAATGAATCAATTAAACGAATTCTGCCTGGACGTTTGTGCCTCGTTACAAGTCCCTAAATCTGTTTTTTTGTGAGATCTGCTTCAGTTTTGCCAAGGGGTTTGTCAACAAAAGCTCAGTCTGCTCCTCTCAGGCCATCCCCAGAGTCGCCTCCTACACCTGCTCTTATATTTACCCCGAAAAGTGTAGGTGGAATTTGAAATCTGACGTTCGTCTGTGTGGAGCTTGTTCAACTTATAACGAGAGCACAGAAACAGTTAGAGGAGAGGAAACTCCAGAGTTCAGCCGTCTGTCGGAGCAACAAATGTTCGGAAACAGCTTCGGTTTGAATTGAGAGTCGTCTTAGTCGGGGATTTAAAGAGAAATAAGCCAAAACAATAAGGGGATTTATTACGCCAACCTGTCGCCCTTCACCTTCTTCCAAGCAGCTCGTCAAAAGGGATTTCGGAATCATACGTACGCGCTCTGCTCACTCCCACATTTGGAAACATGTGATGACAACTTCCGGCAGGTTTGTTCGCGGTCACAAGTCTGACAAAATCTAAGAAAAATGAGAAAAGGTCCCAGTTTTCTTCATCTCCAGGTCGTTGTAGCGTTCCGTTATGTTCGCCTCATCAACCGTTCCAACCGTACCTCAGTTTTCCTCGTTTCAACACTGACGCACGTCTCCGAGCGCCGAATTCCAGATGATTCCGAACCGCACGTACGTCTGCAGGCTTCGTTTTACTTCAGTGGATTTGATCACAGTCGGTCGGCAAGTCCAGTGTCGGGAGCTACACCGGAGGTTTCGTCGCAGGTTTCCAAACGTCTTCCTGGGGGTTACAGGCCGCCACTCCGACACTGACGTCTAATTGTGGGAGTGTCGTGTGTCCATTTGTGATCAAACGTCCTGAACTCCGACATTTTTTCCCCCTGTGGTCGGAGCGGCGGCGCATTGGCTTTTTTTCAACATCCGGCAGGTGATTATTAGGTTTGGACTGAGCTCTTTTCAGGACCAGATTTTCATGGACTGGTGGCACAGCCTGGTTTAGTCCTGGTTAAATCCTGTTGTAGTCCTGTTTTAGACCTCGTTTAGTCCTGGTTTAGACCTGGTTTAGACCTGGTTTAGACCTGATTTTAGTCCTGGTTTAGTTTTAGACATGGTTTAGTCCTGGTTTAGACCTGGTTTAGACCTGGTTTGAGTCCTGATTTTAGTCCTGGTTTAATTTCAGACCTGGTTTAGTCCTGGTATAGTTCTGTTTTAGACCTGGTTTTAGTCCTGCTATAGACCTAGTTTAGTCCTGGTTTAGATCTGGTTTAGACCTGGTTTAGACTTGGTTTAGTCCTGGTTTTAGTCCTGTTTTAGACCTGGTTTTAGTCCTTTTATAGACATGAGCACCGCGAGAGGAGGTGCGTTGGTTTAGACCTGCTTTTAATCCTGTTTTAGACCTGTTTCTAGGCCAGGACTAAAACCAGGTCTAAACCAGGTCTAAACCAGGACTAAAACCAGGTCTAATTCAGGACTAAACCAGGACTAAAACCAGGTCTAAACCAGGTCTAAACCAGGACTAAAACCAGGTCTAATTCAGGACTAAACCAGGACTAAAAGCAGGTCTAAACCAACGCACCTCCTCTCGCGGTGCTCAGTGCGCCGCTACCTCATGAGTAAATTGTCGGAATGGCAACATAAAAGGTGTCGGAATGACGGGGTGTCGGATTGGGAGGTTGTCGGAATGGCGGAGTGTCGGAGTGGGAGGTTGTCGGAATGACGGGGTGTCGGAGTGGGAGGTTGTCGGAATGGCGGTGTGTCGGAATAGCGGGTGAACCCCTTCCTGGTTTGTGACGTAAGCGTGACTAGAGCCTGTGCGTACGATTCCGAAATCCCTTTGACGAGCCGCTTGGAAGAAGGTGCAGATCTACAGGTTGGAGACTCACGGGTTAATAAATCCCCTTATTGTTTCAGCCTATTCCTCCCGAAACCCCCGACTAAGACGTCTCTCGATACAAACTGAAGCCGTTTCTGAAGCTGTGGAGCGCAAACAAACGGCTGGACTCTTTGTGAAGCTCAAACTCCACATGTTTTGGGGGTAAATAAATCTAAGAACAGGTATCGGATGGTCTGAGAGAAGCAAACTGAGCTTTTGTTGGGTCTTGACGATCCCCAGGTCAAAACTGAAGCCGAGTGAATGACTAAAATGTAATTTATTAAATGCCTATTGAATGTCCCTGACTTTGTGTGTGTTTTATAGACGTCTAAGGCCATAGCTGCTCTTATCGACGAATGCGAGAAACGTTTTCCTGCGTCTCCTCCTGTCGCTTTGCAGGTTTGTTTGTCTGTTCCACACAATAACTATCGACCCACTCGTCCCACTGATCTCAAATTCAGAGCGTGTCGTCCTCCTGGTGCCAAGTTCCATGTTGTTGGGGCGAAAAAAGGCAAAGATATCGGTCAATCACACAACAGCGCTCCAAAGCTACTCTGACACATAACAGAGACACACAAATAACAAAGGGAGAGACACTCACGGAGCTCTGGGCTGGTGAACGAGGCTACACTTCCAACCCGTAAACAGCCTCTGAAGTTATCGCTGCTGTGTTTAAACTATTCATGAAACAGCCTGTTCGACAGATTACTCAAACCTGCGTGACGAAGCCCCATCAAACTCAAACCTACACAAAAACTGTCAATCGTTTGTGCTTCGTTTGTGCTGCAAAAAGTTTAATTTGTGCGATTCTGGTTCTTCAGATATTCACAGTTTTATTTTCGGCCGATGACGTCGTCCAGAACCTCAGAACGTGAAACAGCCTCAAAACAGGCAGGAAATTACAGAAAACGTTTGTATTTCGTTTGTGCTGTTTTGAGCTGTGGCAATTTTCATTTGTGCGAGTTTTTCTAAAATTATTCATCTTTAGTTTTGCAGAAATTATATGACGTCATTTCCGCTCAGCTGACGGCAGCGACTTTTTCAAAACTAGTGAAGAGAAACGCTCTCAGGCAGTGCAAAAGTATCTTCAGTCTTTAGTTATTTGCTTTTGATTCATATTTTCTATAGTAACACAGACTTTTCCACAGCCTCAGATTGTTTATCGACACTAGATTTGTGGAGTTTGTCGCCGGCAGCTGAGCGAAAATCATACCATATAATCATATAATTTCTGGAGTTTGCATGTTCTCCCCATGTCTGGTATGTTTCCTCCGGTTTCCCCCATCAACCCAAAACATGCAGCACCTGAACTAACATCAAGGACCATGTTGTCCACCCTCCTGTGGGCTCCACCTGCAGAGGGGTTCATAGGGGGTCAGGTGCAGCAAACTGCCCCCATGACCCAGCCGGATTAAGCGGGAAAAGATGGATGGATATAATTTCCACAAAAATAAAAACCAAATGAAAATTGTCAAAGCTCAAAACAGCACAAATGAAATCAGTCAAATTCAACTTACAAAACCTCAAACAAATCCGCCCTTTCATCACAACAGAGGCGGCCAAATCTTACCTCCACTGCATGATACTGTCCCATATAGAATACTGCTTCACAACATGGTCGTTTTCCAGCACCACTACACTAAAACCAATCGAACAGCTCTATAAAAAAGCCATAAAAGCATTTGATAAGAAGCCACAATCATTTCACCACTGTGCAATCCTCGGAAAGTATAACCTTTTAAGTTTTGATAAATTTAAAATATTTAAAAACTGCTGTATCATTTTTAGGTCCCTGCACGAACTGGCCCCACCAGCCTTGAAAAAATACATAAAAAGGAAAAGTGTGTCTAGCACCAGATCAACCTCTAGAGCGGATTGTGAGGGACAATTTAGAAAAACCACCTTCGCTCAAAATGTTCTCTCGATCGCAGCTGGAACACCTCACCTGTCTCAGTCAGAACCAGCCCAACCTTTGCATCGCTTAAAACGCACCTTAAGAGATGGTTGAAAAGCAGTCAAAATTGTAACCATCTTTAGACACCACTACACACATACAAACACACACACACACATACAAACACACGCACACATACAAACACACACACACATACAAACACACACACACGTAGACACTAGCACTTTAGAAATAGTGCTGTAATACTGTAGGCACCTTATAATGCACTCTAAAAAAAGCACCTTTAACAGCACTTTAGGTCATGACAGCTGCTTATTGTACTGCACTATACTGTGGATTATGCATATTGTTAGTTATATTTGTCAAGTCTGTCAAATGTCTATTTTATGTGTATTTTATATATTTTATATATGGGACTACGGATGGAAATTAGCACCTGTGCTAAATCCGGCGTATTTACATCAATATGTGTGATTTCATACAAATTGTATGTTCATGAATATGCACTGTCCCATCCAAATAAACAAATAAACAAACAAATAAACAAATACAAAGGTTTTCTATAATTTTCTGCCTGTTTTGGGGCTGTTTCACGCACAAACCGAACTTTACAGCACAAACGCAGCACAAATTGATACTTCACGCATTCATTACTCAAGCGTATTGTTGCCCAACCATATTCTCACGGCTTATTTAGAATTCAGCAGCTCCACTCGCCCACAGCATTACAATTCATGATCAATAAACTACCTTTAAGTGGACTAAATGCTAAAAGTCGTGCTGCGGTCTGGACCGGTTGGAGCTGCGTCGTGAAGATCCAGCGCGGGGAGACAGTCTGGCTCATCTTCTGTGAGCTCCGCACGACCGTTTACTCAGTTTCTCGTGATCGATAAATGAGCAGCTCTCCGGCTTTGTCATCGAAGGAAGGTAAAGGCAGCTTCAAACGGAACGGAAAACTCACACCGAAGTTCTTGTAGAGGTGAAAACGCAAGAAACGGCAACATAAAAGTTAAAAAATCCCTCGCACACTCTGATATCCGAAGTTCAGAAGCTTAATTTTTTCATTTTAAATTATGTTTCGGCAACTTTTTTTATGTAAAGGAGCTCAGCAGGGGAGAGAAAAGTTTCCCCTGTGTTAAGACGTGTTAAAATGTTGTTACCTCATCAAAAACCTTTATTGGGCTTTTTTGCAAGTTAACAGCTCCTTTTTTACCTTTAGTTCAGTCGAGATCTGCAATTCTAAGGCTGAAATTATCCAAATGATTCTCGCGAAGGTGTCTGGAGTTTAAAAACACATTGGTGGAACGAGTGCTTTCTGTTTGAGGGAAAAACTCAGCCTAAATCTGCAGGGTGAAACAAAACAAAACACGACTCCAGGTCTGCTCGTGACGAGGAAACGACGTTACAACTCGGATCAGAAAAGAGTGAAATCTGAGCCCGTTAAAACACAAATCGGGCTGTACGGAGAGCTGAAATCTAGGCCCGGTTTGCACGAGTTCGGGCTGAAACTCCTCGTTCTAACGGCGCGTCTCTGGTCACCGGGTAAACAAGTGAGTCCAGCCTCTGCACCTTTTGCATCGCGTTACATCACCCCCCTGAGTCTGCGGTTCTCCACTCGCTGCAGCCCGGCGAAAGAAAACACTTCAACTTTTCCGCTAAGTCATAAAAGTTTAAGGCTTTTAAAGGGCCCGTATACTGTGCCCTCACCGCTTCATGACATCACGAGGTGGAACGGAGCATTTAGAGCTCTGGAGATGTAGAAAGACGAGTAATTTTAGTTTAGTTACGTGACACAAACATGAGTGAAACTAAACACAACTCCAGGTCCGTTTTGAATGAGGGAACAGCTTTATAACACGGCTTGAAGTTGCACTATGAAGGTCACCTGCTTGTTTCCGTGGAGATGACATTGCTTTTTTGCCTGGAATGTTCCACCGTGTGACTTTAACACCTAAAACGCCTGCAAAAAACGCCTATAAAAACCTGCTATTCTCGGGTAAAGGTCCTTATCTCCTGAGGGATTTTGAAGAATTTTGATTTAGTTTATGAAAGCCTTAATATCTCGGCTTCTGAAGCTCATAAAAACATGAAATAAACTTCATTTAAAAGATAAGAATCTCGGCTTTGATTAACTATGACGACTCTACCTTATTTTTATTCAATTACAGGTGGTTTTACAGCTCAGAAATACACAGAAAAAAAACAAAAAAACAGGCGTTCGGACTGTGAGCGGTGTAACCTGGTCTGGTTTTTCTCCATGAAGATAGGAAAGGTTTAAAGCCGTACTGCGGAACATTACAGACAAAGCAATGGCATTTCTGTAGAGAAAAGCATTCGGCGGACACCAGAAAAGTTACACAATGCGCCTTTAAAGCTCACAAGAGTTTTGCGTAATATCCGACCTTTACGACTCTATTTTCCGACGGACCAAACGAGGAGGATATGGGAGAAGAAGGAGAAGGAGAAGGAGAAGGAGAAGGAGAAGGAGAAGGAGAAGGAGGAGAAGGAGAAGGAGAAGGAGAAGGAGAAGGAGAAGAAGAAGAAGAAGGAGAAGGAGAAGGAGAAGAAGAAGGAGAAGGAGGAGAAGGAGAAGGAGAAGGAGAAGGAGAAGAAGAAGGAGAAGGAGAAGGAGAAGAAGAAGAAGAAGAAGAAGAAGAAGAAGAAGAAGAAGAAGAAGAAGAAGAAGAAGAAGAAAAAAAACAACAACAACAACCACCAAACAACAAAAGAAAGGAAACGGAGAAGTGAACGAAGTTGTGAACGTTGAGTAAAAGTGATTTATTGTTTTGTGGCCAGGATCGACGTCACTGTCTGAACTCATCTAAATAATTTCCCGCTTGATCCGTTGGAAAATCGAGTCCCGCGGTCACTTCTGTTGTGGCTTTATGTTGTGTTGCGGCGTTTGGATTTGTCGTGAGCCCCCCCCCCCTCCCCCGGCTTCTGTACCAAACCCGTCCAAAAACACAGAAAACGGAACTGACAAATCACTCTCCCATCAGGACTGCGCTAACGAGGCTGACGACTAACGAGAAAGTGAACCGTTTCGGAGAAAGAGAAGGAAATGAAAGAAAATGTCATCAAGAACATGACATTTCCTCATATCCTGTGTTTTTTTTTCATGTATTTACTGATGTGTCCAATTCATAAAACCTCTCAGCAGCACAGGAAATGTTTATTTGATGATTATTTGATACAGTTTTATTTTTATTCTTATTATTATATTTAGTCATTTATGGATTTATGGATTTATATATGTATTTATTATTATTTATTTTATTATGTATTATTATGTATTTATTTTATTTATGTATTTATTTATTTATTATTATTTATTTTATTATTTATTATTTTATTTATTTATTTATGTATAAATAAAAATAAAACATAGGATTATTTGTATGAATTTTTTAGGATGTTTGCGTGCTTGGACCATATCTGGGAGTCACATCGGACCCACAACTATCGTTCAAACATGTCAAAAGAATAAAATCAAATATAATTTATCAGATTTTGTCATATAAGCAAACTCTGCAATGATGTATTTAAATTCAGTGATTTTGCAGCACCTCGTTATTAAATTATTACATTACGAGCTGGACTCTGACAAACAAAACTGCTCTTAAATGAGCCAAAACTATTAGAAACGCACTTAAGGTATTAGACAAAAAGCTCTAAAACTAATTATCACAAATGTCTTAATTGGGACAACGCCGTCAAATATGCAGTTTTAATTGAGGTGCACAAGGTTTTCAATAATCCAGCTCCACCTCAAATCGCAAATTGAAAAGTGCTTTTGGACGGATGGAAAACGGTGACGCTCAGATACCAGAGACTTCATCACTGCAGCATTTTCTAAAACGGCTCGTCAAAGTCTACGGTTACGATGACTAGAGGACAATAATTCTTCTTATTAAACCTGATGCCCTCGATACAGTTGTGCTCATAAGTTTCCATACCATTGCCAATTGATGATTTCTCGGTCCAGAAGCTGCACATGGGACGTACTTGGATATTCAACATGAGAATGATCCAAAACACAAAATGGAGCTGTCACTGGCTCCAGCAGAATAAAGTGAAGGTTCTGGTTTAGTCCTGGTTTAGTCCTGGTTTCTTTCTGGTTTAGTCCTGGTTTCTTCCTGGTTTAGTCCTGGTTTCGTCCTGGTTTCTTCCTGGTTTAGTCCTGGTTTCGTCCTGGTTTCTTCCTGGTTTAGTCCTGGTTTAGTCCTGGTTTCGTCCTGGTTTCTTCCTGGTTTAGTCCTGGTTTAGTCCTGGTTTAGTCCTGGTTTAGTCCTGGTTTCGTCCTGGTTTAATCCTGGTTTCGTCCTGGTTTAGTCCTGGTTTCGTCCTGATTTAGTCCTGGTTTCTTCCTGGTTTCTTCCTGGTTTAGTCCTGGTTTCGTCCTGGTTTCTTCCTGGTTTCGTCCTGGTTTCTTCCTGGTTTCGTCCTGGTTTCTTCCTGGTTTAGTCCTGGTTTAGTCCTGGTTTCTTCCTGGTTTAGTCCTGGTTTAATCCTGGTTTCTTCCTGGTTTAGTCCTGGTTTCTTCCTGGTTTCTTCCTGGTTTAGTCCTGGTTTCGTCCTGGTCTCGTCCTGGTTTCGTCCTGGTTTAGTCCTGGTTTAGTCCTGGTTTCGTCCTGGTTTAGTCCTGGTTCAGTCCTGGTTTAGTCCTGGTTTAGTCCTGGTTTCTTCCTGGTTTAGTCCTGGTTTCATCCTGGTTTCGTCCTGGTTTAGTCCTGGTTTCGTCCTGGTTTCTTCCTGGTTTAGTCCTGGTTTAGTCCTGGTTTCTTCCTGGTTTAGTCCTGGTTTCGTCCTGGTTTCTTCCTGGTTTAGTCCTGGTTTAGTCCTGGTTTCTTCCTGGTTTAGTCCTGGTTTAGTCCTGGTTTAGTCCTGGTTTCTTCCTGGTTTAGTCCTGGTTTCGTCCTGGTCTCGTCCTGGTTTCGTCCTGGTTTAGTCCTGGTTCAGTCCTGGTTTAGTCCTGGTTTAGTCCTGGTTTAGTCCTGGTTTAGTCCTGGTTCTGGAGTGTTCGTCTCTTCTGACCTCAGTATCACTGAGCCTCTGGGCAGATTCAAGCTGCAGTTCAGACAAGAGCCCAAGAATTTACAGGAACTGGAGCCTTTGGCCCAGAAGAATGAGCAGCTTTACCATCAGAGGAAATAACACATCCACAACTATCACAAAAGACTCCAAACTGTCACTGGGGCATTTGTGTAGTTTCTGTTTCATTATGATTGAAAAAGAGGAAACACAGGAGTTTGATAAGAAACAGCTTCACCCAAAAAGCACCGACCATGAGTGAAAGAAAAGTTTTTGTGTTTTCATTCATATTCTGTGAAAGACGGACAAGAAATCAGTCAAACTCTGTCAGGGTCTGTAAACTTATGAGCACCACTGTGTGTACTGTATGTTTTTGTACTATAGTAAAAATACAAGTACTTTAAAAATGTATGTAAAGGACGTGTACCAGACTTGTGTTTCTTCTAGTTGAGGAAAACGTCTCGGTAAAATGTATAAATGTATAATGTATAAACAGCTATTTGTGAAAAATGTGTGAAAACTGACTGATATTATGTATGTATGACAAAAAATACATAAATAAACAAAACAAAAGCAATGGACGGACAATTTTATCCGATCAGGTCATGGAGCGAGGTGAGCGGTGGATTCTGAGGCATGTCATGGCCCCCGGCAGAGTCCCTTTAAAGCCGCACTGTGCAGTATTTACCCTGGCAGGTCCTGGTGTTGGCGTCGCCGTAGAAACCGTGGCCACAGTCCGGGGTGCAGTATCCCTGGATGAGGAAGCTGCCCTGGGCACAGACTCGGCACTGGCCCAGGCCCTCGCAGAGCTCGCAGTCAGACGAGCAGGCTGGACAGAGCGCGGGAAATAAGTTTAGACACAAAAAAAACATTTTAAAAAACTTTATATTTCTGTTTCTGTTATTATTTCTGAAATACTTTTACGTTTAGAGCTGCTACGGGAGAGTTTTTGTCTTTTTATTAACATCGTTTGGTCCTTTCCTCTTTCGTAAACGTGCATTTAGTGACTTTTCTTTGTCTGGAATGTTCCGCAGTACGGCTTTAAACCTTTCTATTTTCACAGAAACCAAACCAGACCAAGTTACAGGTCAGATCTGTGGAGAGGCGACGCCGCTCTCAGTCAGAACGCCTGTTCTTCGAGGTATTTTTCAGATGTAAAACCACCTGTAATTGAGTAAATGTGAAGTTGAGCTGTTTAATGTCACACTGCGGAACATTCCAGGTAGAGCAGTGACGTATCCATAGAAACAAGCAGGTGACGGACCCCCGACCTAAAAGTTGCGGTGCACCTTTACAGTTACACCATGCAACTTTTCTGGAAGAACCACCAAGCTGGTCTCCATGAAGATGTTATTGGATTTCCAAGAAGGTTCCACAGTATGGAATTAAACATATCTGTCTCCATGGAGACAGGCGAGTGATGCCACCAGTTCTGTAGAGGGCGATTCCACAGTTCAAAAAACATGTTTTTCACTGTGTCCAAGTACAAGCACTGTGTCTAGGTCTAGGTCTAGATTTAGGTCTAAGTCTAGGTCTAGGTCTAGGTCTAAGTCTAGGTCTAGATCTAGGTCTAGGTCTAGATCTAGGTCTAGATTTAGGTCTAAGTCTAGGTCTAGGTCTAAGTCTAGGTCTAGGTCTAGATTTAGGTCTAAGTCTAGGTCTAAGTCTAGGTCTAGATCTAGATCTAGGTCTAAGTCTAGGTCTAGGTCTAGGTCTAAGTCTAGGTCTAGATCTAGGTCTAGATTTAGGTCTAAGTCTAGGTCTAGATCTAGGTCTAGATTTAGGTCTAAGTCTAGGTCTAGGTCTAAGTCTAGGTCTAGGTCTAGATTTAGGTCTAAGTCTAGGTCTAAGTCTAGGTCTAAGTCTAGATCTAGGTCTAGGTCTAGGTCTAGGTCTAGGTCTAGGTCTAAGTCTAGGTCTAGATTTAGGTCTAAGTCTAGGTCTAAATCTAGGTCTAAGTCTAGGTCTAAATCTAGGTCTAAGTCTAGGTCTAAGTCTAGGTCTAGATTTAGGTCTAAGTCTAGGTCTAAATCTAGGTCTAAGTCTAGGTCTAGATTTAGGTCTAAATCTAGGTCTAGATCTAGGTCTAGATTTAGGTCTAGGTCTAGGTCTAAGTCTAGATCTAGGTCTAAGCCTAGGTCTAGGTCTAAGCCTAGGTCTAGATTTAGGTCTAGGTCTAGGTCTAAGTCTAGGTCTAGATTTAGGTCTAAGTCTAGGTCTAAGTCTAGGTCTAAGTCTAGGTCTAAGTCTAGGTCTAAGTCTAGGTCTGTTTTTCACTCCTGATGAAATGAAAGCGTTTTTTGGAAACATAATGCTCAAACGCTCAAACCTCCGTGAGCTCAGATTTGTTCTAAACTGATCTTTCTATAAGCGGCTGTTTCATTAGTTTTATAAATCGTACTTTTATCATCTTTGACCGAGCCGGTGTGTTCAGGAGTTCTTACGTTTGCAGACCGGTGCGTCGGGGTCCAGGTAGTGCAGGGGCCCACACTGCTCCACACAGAGGCCCCTGAGAGCCACCAGAGGAGACGCACAGAGCCGACACTGAGCGGGGCCCAGACACTGATCACAGTCCGAGTCACAGGCTGCAGGACGAGGAGGCAGGGTTAGGGTCACTGCGTGTTCAACAGGGCTCTGCAGTACTACTACAAGTACTAGTATTATTACTGCAGTAGTAGTACTTATAGTACATACCCAGGCAGTGCTCCCCCTCTCTGTAGAAGCCAGTACTGCAGTGCTGGGAGCAGAGTCCGTTCTGTAGGACGTGTCCATCCATACACTGCACACAGTCTGTGTTCAGGGGGCCTCTGCACGAGTTACAGCTCCAGTCACACTCTGAGGAGGTAAATAAGAAAACACTGAGTCCAGTCACACTCTGGGGAGGTAAATAAGAAAACACTGAGTCCAGTCACACTCTGGGGAGGTAAATAAGAAAACACTGAGTCCAGTCACACTCTGGGGAGGTAAATAAGAAAACACTGAGTCCAGTCACACTCTGGGGAGTTAAATATGATAACACTGAGTCCAGTCACACTCTGGGGAGGTAAATAAAAAAACACTGAGTCCAGTCACACTCCGGGGAGTTAAATATGATAACACTGAGTCCAGTCACACTCTGGGGAGTTAAATATGATAACACTGAGTCCAGTCACACTCTGGGGAGTTAAATATGATAACACTGAGTCCAGTCACACTCTGGGGAGGTAAATAAGAAAACACTGAGTCCAGTCACACTCTGGGGAGTTAAATATGATAACACTGAGTCCAGTCACACTCTGGAGAGTTAAATACTCGGCCCATAATGAACAACACTGAGTGATTATTTAATGTGATGAAATGTTATGAAACACTTTGCTCTGTGGCCCAGGGCCCAGGGTCCAGCACATTGTCCAGTCCAGCTGATGCATCGTAACTATTTTAGAGCCGTGTTTATTCGGCCGAGAGCTTTAATGGTCAGAACGATCATATTTTATTTATATGAGATTGTTTCGAAAGACTAAGTATCTACTGTAGCTCTGTAAACTCTGAAGGACCAGTTCAACCTGAGGGGGTCATTGTGAAACCTCTGGTCTGCCTCCTCTGACCCTCCTCCTCTAAAAAATCATAGTTTTTAGTCGTAAAACACATTCTCATAATAACACACACTGTGACATGTCTAATCTGCAGAATCCTCGCACTACGGCCTGGATCACTTCTCTTATTTAGACTCCAACGCCTCATCTAAGACTAAGCAGACGCCCGTGGATAAACAAACCAAAAAAAAAAAAAAAAACTATGCTGAAATGAAAGCGTGGATGAAGTGAAGCTCCCCTTCCCCGCAGAGCTCGTTTTAATGTGAGCTCTGGGCCGCACACCCACAGATCAGACAGGGCAGGTCTCAAAACCAAATTACTCCAGGTAAAAATAGGACACCACCGAGCCCCAGTTCAGCTCATAATGCCGTCAGTATTAGAATAATCTCATCAAATGGCTTTATTAAAAGTTGTATGGAGGGTTTTTTTTTGTTTTGAATGGTCAATAAGAGTTCAAAAGAGCATTATGGAGATGCAACAGCCGCGCAATTATGATGACCAAAGAAAAACGAATGAAAATCCATCAACTGTGGACGTAGAGAGGCCTTTAGGTTGTCAATCAAACTCTCTACGTTTCAATAATTTACTCGTTGGCGCGCCTGGATTACGTGGTTAGCATTCGCCTCTCGTGCAATCCACAGATGCAAGACGCCGTTTACTCGACCAACGCAGTGGTTCTCAGTGGCTTTTCCGAACTGTAGCTTCCTTGCAGTTTGAACAAAGTTTGTTGCGACGGCAGACGAGAATTCACGACCAGTTTGCCGCGAAAGAAAGTCCGTTTTTGATGTGGCTGAAAGGAAAAGAGAAGGGGAAAAGGAGCGAAGCCAAACTGAGGTGATTCTTGGAGAGTCCTTCCAGCGATGGCGCGACTGAAGCAAACGAAGGGTCTGAAGACGGACGCGTCGGTCGCTGAATTAGTTCTGGACAGCAAACTTCAACAGTGATTCGTTCTGATTTGTGATTTCTATGGAATAACGTAAATCTGGTGATATCGTATCGTCAAAGGTCTCACAATAACATCGTGGAGCGTCACAATATATCGAATCCCAAGTCTCTTTGCTTAAATGAACAGTTCTGATGCAGAAACAGCTAAAAAAAAAAAAAAAACCAGAGGGAACTACATAGACCATGATCCTTTGCTCCGTTTCAGTGCAGACAACATGAAGAAATAACTGTTCTAAGCACTTTTACATCTTCACTCTTTGGATTAAGTCTGTGAAGCATTTTTAGAGGAAAAAGTCGCAGATTCACCACAAAATACTGCAATAAATCTGGTCCGGCGAGACGTAAGAGATCGAATATGAACGAAAAAGAAAGAATGAAAAAGAACAAAAGAAAGAACGAATAAACAAACGAGCTAAAGAAAGAATGAACGAACCAATGGAAGAAGGAATGAAGGATCGAACGAAAGAAAGAAAAAGAAAGAACTAAAGAATGAATTAAAGAAAGAACGTAAAAGAAAAGACGAAAGAATGGGCGAAAGTAAGCAAGAACGAAAGAACGAACAGAAGGAGGAAGTAAAAAAACAAAGAAAGAAGAACGGAAAGAAAGAACAAAAGAAAGGAAAATCTGGTGAAAATATCGTACAGAGAGTTTTGGATTTCGTTCCATCCCTAATGACAGTAAATGTTGCACCAAATGGCCGAAGCGTTTTAGAGTCAGTCTACGATATCGCAATAAATATCGTATCGTGAGGCTCAGACCGTGATGATATCGTATCGCGAGACTTGGATATCGTTGATGATTTCTAGCGTAAGTTGGAGGCGCGGCATTTGAAAAAGGACAAACCGTCGCTTTGTTTTCCTTTCCTTGTAAAATCCTCGACAAAACCTTTAAAGGACGACTTACGTAACTTTTCCGTTTTTATTCCGATCGCCTTTACGTCTTCGTGGAGGCGATGTGTTCTTCTTTGTGGCATTTGACGACCTTAAATCCGAAAGTTTAGTTAGTTTCAGTTTCGTTTTTGATGCTCTGTCTCTGTCTGCATGACTCAACAGAAGTGTTTGCCTAAAATGTTCCTCAGTGTGGCATTAAAGTAGCTTAAATGCGTTCAATTACAATAGAGCTCCAGTTCAGCTCATAATGCGTCAGCAGGATTAGGACAATCTCGTCAAATGTTTATTAAAGTGAGGCTGCGGAACTTTTCTGGCAGGTGATCCAGCGCCTTTATGTCTCTGTGAAGGTGTTTGCCTAAAATGTTCCTCACTGTGGCATTAAACTAGCTTAAATCCAAAAAAAAATAGCTAGTTTCAGTTTTGTTTTTGATGCTCTGTGTCTCTCTGCATGACTCTACAGAGGTGTTTTTTAACATGTTCCTCAGCGTGGCATTAAACTAGCTTAAATGTATTCTGTTACAAGTGTTTTATTTATTTATTTTTTGGCTTTATTTTTAATTTTAAAATCTATCTCTAAAATACATTCTTACTGCGAGTGGGGTCGCCTCTCCACAGATCCGCCCGGCAACTTGGCCTAGTGAAGTTACCTGCTTGTCTCCATGGTGATAGATGCCTTTAATGCCCCTGACTGTTTTTAAAATGCAGCTCAAACTGGACCAAACAGAGCCGTGCCTACAGTTAGCGTCACACCCCGAGACCGACAGTTTTTGACGACATCGGCTGCTTTTCTCAAACGCTTTTCTCCGAGGAATGTTCCGCAGTACGGCATTAAACCTTTCTGGCTTCACGGAGACTCAAAGCAGAGCGAGTTACGGGTCAGATCTGCGGAGAGGCGACCCCGCTCCCAGTCAGAACGCCTATAGTTTCATGTTTTTCTAGGCGTTTTTGAGCTATAAAACCACCTGCAATTGAATAAACGGAAAGTAGACCTGTTTAAAGTCACACTGCGGAACATTCCAGGCAGCGCAACGACGTATCCATGGAAACGAGCAGGCGACGGACCAAAGAAAAAAAGTGACACCGTGAAAGTCTGTAAATGTTTGTTTTTTGTTTGTTTTTTCCATTATTAAAGGTCCACTGTGGCACTTTTCTGGTCGTTTCCATGGAGATGCTGTTTGCTGAAATGTCCCACAGTATCACATTAAACATCTGTCTCCATGGAGCCAAGTTACGGGTCAGATCTGTTAGAAGACATGTTTTTCAAGTCGATAAAATCCCCTGTAAGTAAATAAATGCAAAAAAAATATATAAGTTTAAAGTCATATTGCGGAACATTTCAGGCAGAGCAATGATGTAGCCATGGAAACAAACGGGTGACGGACCAACAAAAAAGTGACACCGTGAAAGAAACTAGTTGCTGTTCTGTCTGTAAATGTTTGTTTTTTGTTTGTTTTTTCCATTATTAAAGGTCCACTGTGGCACTTTTCTGCTCGTCTCCATGGAGATGCCGTTTGCTGAAATGTCCCACAGCATGACATTAAACATCTGTCTCCATGGAGCCAAGTTACGGGTCAGATCTGTGGAAAAGTGACCCTGACCTCAGTCAGAGTAGATGTTTTTCAGGACCATATAATCCCCGGTAAGTAAATAAATGCAAAAAATGACACAAGTTTAAAGTCACATTGCGGAACATTTTAGGTAAAGCAATGACGTATCCATGGAAACAAGCAGGTAACGGACGCCCAAAACCGAAAAGTTACACATTACACCTTGTAATTATACCAATAACTGCTTTGCTTTTTCATTTTTACTGCAGTTTAGTTGAGTTTTTTATTTACTAAACGTTTTTATTCATTTTTCTCTCATTTTTTTCTTATTTTCCGTGACATAATAACGTCCGTGTCCATATTTAAACGCCCTTGCCGTTACGCGAGCCCCCGTTATGCCGTGATTACCGCTGCCGCGCTCTTATACTGCGTGTTTACGGTTATTGCCGTGTAAAATCAGCGCGTGTCCGCCCCCCTCCGCGCTCCCGGCCCGTGCGGAATATCGCCGCTGCGTATTCCTGCCCGGTCCGGCGTGATGGATGAGGCCGAGCGGACGCGCCGCTACACGGAGCGCGGTAATTTATGGACGTCATAAAGGCGCCGCAGATCCGGGTTATTAATACGGGACGCGCACGGCCACCGGTGCTGCTGGGGGAGGGAAAACCGACGGGATAACGGGGAAGGAGCGGGATCTACGGAAAATACAGAAAATATGATCAAGTTTAATGGTTTGTTTGAGTAATACTGGAATTTTAGTCTCACTGCATGATGTCACCCAGTGGTAAACCACGAAGAGCATTCTGGGATTATGTTTTTATGTTGTTATTTTTATTTTTTTATGTTATGGTATTTTTTTTAATCTTATGTTCATTTTTATGTGTTTTATGTTATGTTATCTTATGTTATTTTTATTGATTTATGCTATGTTTATGTTTTTTATGTTATGTTATTTTTATTCTTTATGTCATGGTATATTTTTTTTGTTATGTTTGTGAATGTTTATGCTTTTTTGTTTTGTTTATTTTTATGATTTTATGTTATGGTATTTTTATTTTGTTAAGTTATGGTATTTTAATTTTTTATTAAGTCATTTTTATGTTTTTTAGGTTATGGTATTTTATGTTTTTTATGTTATTTTTTATGTGCTTTTTGTTTGTTTTTTATGTTATGTTATTTTTAATTTTTTTATGTTATTTTATTTAAATTTAAATTTGTATTTAATTGTATAATTTTTATTTTACATGGAGTAAATAAACACACATGATAACTGATCATTTGCGGTGACATTATGCTGGAGGTGCTCTACACGTCTGGTCTCACAGCATGATGTCACCCAGTGGTAAACCAGGAAGTACATTTTGCTTTTATTTTATTTTTTTATCTTTATCTTAATTTATTTTTATTGATGTATTATTATTATTATTATTATTATTATTATTATTATTATTATTATTATTACATTAGATTTTTTTAAGTGCATAAGTAAACAGGAACAGTAAATGATGCTTTGCGGTGACATCATGTTGTGGTGGGTGTTCTACATGTACCTCTACGGTGGAAAGTTCAGCGGTTACCGTGGTGACGCTACGCACACATCAGCATCGCTCAAGTCTCGTACATAAACATTTATATAATTAGGCCTTATCTGACCCCAGTCTCTTGCCATTTCTGCTGCTTATTTTGATTTATTCCTCTTTGTTATGATAAGATATTGTGATGCGTGAGCCACTGTGTCCAAGTAATTTCCCTCGTGGTTAAATAGTTTGTCTAAGTCTAAAAAACACACAAAATGTTGCAGTGATAGTCGCAGTAGACACAGTATCAGTTGTAGTAAAAGCAGAGTTGTGAAAAGTATTGGAAATCAGATCCTCTAGATCATTTTTCACAGGTATCGATACTAAAAAAAAGAAGTCCCACTAACAGAACCGAGCAGAACCTTGAGTGTTTAGAACATAGTCCGTATATATGAGTGGGCTAAGCTAACCCGTTAGCCGCTGCGTGCCAAACAGGAAGTGCTCCAGGAGCCTCTTCCAGCTCCTTCTCTCCCTTTTGGTCTTGAATTGTTCGTATGAACCCGCGACACAGGATCCTGATGTTTTCATTTTGCTGTTTTGTTCCTAAATCAAGATCTGAACATAAATAACGGACCAATCAGACGCCTTCATTCCCCGAGGTCCCTCCCCCTAGCGTTAGCAACAGGTTTGATTGACAGCTCGTTTGGATGCTAAGTAAGTTCCCTTCCCGCTTTCCCGCCCCGATTGACGATTTCTGAAAAAAAAAGACAAAATAAATCAAACAATTACAATATCTAATGTTACTAGAATCTGAACGAGCAGAATTTAACGAGCAGAAAGTAAAATGAATTTGGTTAAATTCCGACTCTATTGTTCGCACGTAACAGAACATGGGAATAGTGATTTAATGTTGAAAATCACATTATATTGTCTAAAGAAAGAGTGTTTTTTATTATTATTGTTGTGATATCGGAATCGGTATTGAGTATTGAGTCTATTCCTTCGTATTGTAATTGAGATTTTACACGTTTGAGTAACACTATTATTATTATTATTAGTCTGTCTACATCCCTAAAGCTCAAAACGTTCTGTTCCACTTTGTGATGCCATGAAGCGGTCGTTTCCAGCTTAACAGCTCCTTTTACCGTTTGCTCAGCGGAGATTTCCTGGTCTGAAATCACCCAAATAATTCGAGTGAACGTGTAGGCACCGCAAGATATAAACACTTAAATCTCTCCGAAAATGACTCAAAAGTAGTGTAATTATCTGTCCCGGCAGCGAGATCATTTTACTGCACAACTTATATCAAAATAAACTCCCTCTACACTAGAATGAAGCGTCTCAGAACGAGTAAGTCCATAATAAATCTGAAAACAACATGAATAACCTGATAGAAGCTTGAAAATATTGGCCAGATCAGAGAAATTTAAAAACACACGGAGCACTTCCTGTATTACCACATGACATCACAAGGTGGAACAGAGTGTTTAGATTGATAAGGCCACATGGGAACAGAAAAGAAAGCGCTGTGGTTTGATTTAATGTTGAAAATCGCGTTATATTGTCTAAAGAAAGAAGTTTTTTGTTATTTTTTTATTATCATCGTGGTATCGTAAACAGTATTGAGTATCGAGTCTATTCCTGAGTGTAGAAATCAAGTTTGAAATGTAATTATCGTGACAATGCTGGTAGTAGAAGTAGAAGTAGCAGGGGACCAGTGGACTCACTCGGCCAATATATTTATGATGTAAAAATTCACTGTAAATCTTCAGTTGTTTATAAAACTTTGGTTTGGCTCTGTTGGATTTTCAGTCGGGTTTATTTAGGCGACATTTCTGGTTCTTCTGCCTCTTTACGTCATATTTAAAGACAGTCGGTCGGTCTGATGGTGTTTTTGTACAATATTCTAGTAAAGAAAGTGCTGTAAGTAAACTACCGCTGTTAGCCTTTAGCAGTAATTGTGCACAGCGGTAATTAATGATCTGCTAAATGCGGATAATTCACACCTCTGTTCACAGCTCATTTCCATATCAGTGCGTGTCCAGTAACATATATACGGCCACTATAGTCACTTTACAGTCGCTAACAGAAGAGAAAACAGCCTGTTTATGTGTGCGAGCTACAGCAGCTAATCGCTAACCAATGAGAAAGAACCAAAACGAGCTTCAAACCGACACATTTCAACACTCAGCCTCACACAGGCTCCTCTCAGATCAGCACTAAGAACTGTCCTTTAATCCAGACTCACACTGAGCGGCCGCAAAAACAACACAATCTCAGTGTTGTGCAGGTGGATCTGTGGCTGCGGCTGTAAACAAACGCACATGGTGATGCGTTCAGGGGCGGGACGGACACAGACAAATGACTCCTCAGATAAATCCTGATGCCCCGCCACAGATCAGGACATTTATCTGTCTGTAAACTGGATTAACTGGGCAGAATATAGAGAGTCTGAGCTGTAGAACAAGGTAAAAGGTCCACGTATAATATCGGCCCATATCGGCAAGATTTTGGCCGATATGTTTCCAAGAGCCCATATCGGCCAACCGATATATCGGTCGGGCCCTAATGTGGATGCAAAACAACTTTCTCAAACTCAGATAAGACAGAAGTCATAGTCTTTGGCCACAGAAACAAGTCTCTCTCTAAAACCTTCAAATCAGGCGAGAAATGTCAGGGTAATAATGGCTCAGACTTGAACTTTAACAGTCACATCAAATCAATAACATCTGCAGCCTTTTGCCATCTAAAAACCAGCAGAAATCAAAGGTCTGCTGCAGGGGTCACTGAGTCCGGACCCCGATGCCGTCCCACACAGTGTCGATACGCTCACGCCATCTGCTCTGTGCTGTCATTTATTTTGGGCCAAAGCCAAACAGTCATCGCTGTGTCCTCCTCAGAAGCAGCAGAAAAGCAGGATTTACAGCTGAAATGTTCTAACAGAGGAGGGTTTTATCTTTCACTCACTTTTTATTTTGTTGATAGACTCAGAAATTACAAGGATATGAATTTTTAAATACTCTAGAATCGCTTTTGTCTTTACATCGGCTTAAATCTAATGTGCTCGTATACGCACACAGGACGTGACTCGCCATATACACGATCTGTTTCTCAGACTCTGCCTCATAAGTTTCAGTCAGAAAACGCTCCGTTGAGACATTTCTGTGATATATAACATACTTTTGGTGTCCAGAGGATGGAAGAGGAGGAAAAGAAATCAACAAATCCCCATGAGCAAAGAAGGAGAAGTCTGATAGTGTTGCTCCCCGACACTCTATACTAAGAGTAGACTGGTATTTTATAAAATATAAAACAGACTGAGAATGAACTGCTCTTATTTTCACTGAATAAAGATCCTGACCTGTGAATCATTGAACCAAACGAACTAAAACACTTCACATATGTTGTCACACATAATGTTTCAACATTGTAGTGTTATTATATTAGACTCATTATCAGAAAACAATGACATACACTTTTTTTGCATCTTAAAATGGATTGAAATCGAATCAATATCACTATGTATCATGATACATATCGAATCGTGGGGAAACTGTATCATTGCGTCCCTATTGATGTCCCAGAGGAGATTTTCTCTGACTGGACCTTCTCACATTTTAGTTGAATACCAAAGGTCTCCTGTCTAAAGCACCTGGAGAGACTTCTCCTGTGTTTGTCACCAGGAGGTCAGATCCTGTAACAGCCTCTCACCAGCCTCTCCACATGAGCTGTGAGAGCTGCAGAACATCCAGAACATCCAGAGCATCCAGAACATCCAGAGCATCCAGAACATCCAGAGCATCCAGAGCATCTACAACATCCACAACATCCAGAACATAAACAACATCCAGAACATCCAAAATGTCCAGAACATCCACAACATCCAGAGCATAAAGAAAATCCAGAGCATCTGCAACATCCACAACATCCAGAACATCCACAACATCCAAAATGTCCAGAACATCCACAACATCCAGAGCATCCAGAACATCCAGAGCATCCAGAACATTCAGAACATCTACAACATACAGAACATCCACAACATCCACAACATCCAGAACGTCCAGAACGTCCAGAACGCTGCAGCTTGGGTCCTGACTCCAACCAGGAAGTACGAGCACATAAGTCCTGTCACTCGTGGATTTATAATAAGACACGTTCCTCTATCTGCGGCCCCAGATTGACTAGTGGCCGCTCTCAGGTACTGCAGCTCCGGCCCAGAAACAATTCTCCCATAAAAGCCCAATGCATTTATGTGAATTCAAACTGCCCGTGTTCTGCAGACGGGGCCTCCACAGCTTTCATAAAGGTCGGATTCTGTAGGGATTCTTCTGTATTTTTACAATATGAACTCAAAGCGCCTAAAAGTGAGCTTTGTAAGAGATAGTTTAGCTCCGCTTTAGCAGCTCTCGCTCTGGAATTCGATTATTTATTGTCATTGTCACAAAAGAACAACGAAATTGCGTTTGGAGCATCCACATGTGGAGTTGATGAAGTGCAAAGCTGGTAAAGTGCAAACCCAAGTGAAATAAATAAATAACCCCGGTGTAAACGTTTAGCACAGGGTGACATCGGTACAGCGGCGTTATTGGCAGCAGCATCTCGCCGTTGATAAAGCGCATTAGAACGCAGGAACGTCCAGACAAATGTGTGAGAATAGTGACAGTGCAGCAATGCAAAATACATTTTTATTTAACCTATTGATTGGTGGGTGTAGTTATTGTCCATGGGGGCAGAAAGAGGAGTGGACTGGTCAGACTCTGGTCAGAACTGCACCTTTCTGCCCCTGTGGTTCAGACTCTGTTTGTCTCTCCATGGCCGAGCACCAAAGTAGCAGTAGTATTCGTAGTACTGTTCCTGTAGGTAGCAGTAGTATTCGTAGTACTGTTCCTGTAGGTAGCAGTAGTATTCGTAGTACTGTTCCTGTAGGTAGTACTAGTATTCACAGTAGTATTCAAAGCAGTATTCGCAGTAGTATTCGCAGTAGTATTGGTAGTACTCGTAGGGAGCACGTACCTTGGCAGGTGCGGGTGGTGGTGTTCAGGTGGTACGTACCTTGGCAGGTGCGGGTGGTGGTGTTCAGTATGTACCTTGGCAGGTGCGGGTGGTGGTGTTCAGTACGTACCTTGGCAGGTGCGGGTGGTGGTGTTCAGTATGTACCTTGGCAGGTGCGGGTGGTGGTGTTCAGGTGGTATGTACCTTGGCAGGTGCGGGTGGTGGTGTTCAGGTGGTATGTACCTTGGCAGGTGCGGGTGGTGGTGTTCAGTATGTACCTTGGCAGGTGCGGGTGGTGGTGTTCAGTATGTACCTTGGCAGGTGCGGGTGGTGGTGTTCAGGTGGTACGTACCTTGGCAGGTGCGGGTGGTGGTGTTCAGTATGTACCTTGGCAGGTGCGGGTGGTGGTGTTCAGTATGTACCTTGGCAGGTGCGGGTGGTGGTGTTCAGGTGGTATGTACCTTGGCAGGTGTGGGTGGGGGTGTTCAGTATGTACCTTGGCAGGTGTGGGTGGGGGTGTTCAGTATGTACCTTGGCAGGTGCGGGTGGTGGTGTTCAGGTGGTACGTACCTTGGCAGGTGCGGGTGGTGGTGTTCAGTATGTACCTTGGCAGGTGCGGGTGGTGGTGTTCAGTATGTACCTTGGCAGGTGCGGGTGGTGGTGTTCAGTATGTACCTTGGCAGGTGCGGGTGGTGGTGTTCAGGTGGTACGTACCTTGGCAGGTGCGGGTGGTGGTGTTCAGTATGTACCTTGGCAGGTGCGGGTGGTGGTGTTCAGGTGGTACGTACCTTGGCAGGTGCGGGTGGTGGTGTTCAGTATGTACCTTGGCAGGTGCGGGTGGTGGTGTTCAGTATGTACCTTGGCAGGTGCGGGTGGTGGTGTTCAGGTGGTACTGGTGGGCGCAGCTCTCGTATTGACACTCTCCAAACTGCAGGACTTTGTTTGGGTCCAGACAGGCCGTGCACGCTCCTGGGGCCGTGCACGTGAGGCACTGGGGGTCGCACCCTGCACCAGGGGTCAAAGGTCACCAGGGGTCAAAGGTCACCAGGGAAATAAGAAAAAGAGCATTTAAAAATTATATAGAAATAGAAAGAAAAAATATAGAGATATAAAATAAAATAATAAATAATATAATATAGAAATAAAAAATATAGAAAAAAAAACAATATAAATAACATAAAATTATATATAAATGGAAATAAAAAAGTAGAGAAAATAAAATAATAAATAAAATAAAATACTATAAAAAATAAAAAAAATTAGAAAATAAAATACTATATAAATAAAAATATAGAAAATAAAATAATGAATAAAATATTATATAAATAAAAAAATAGAAAATAAAATAATAAATAAAATGATGTATTATATAAATAAATAATATAGAAAATAAAATAATAAATAAAATAAAATGAGACATAAAAAAATATATATATATAGAAAATAAAATAATAAATACAATTACGTATAAAATAAAATAACAAAATAAAATAAAATTATATCTAGACAGAAGCGCACTGGCTATAATAAAGCTGCACTGTGTAACTTTTGTTGGTGGGGGGGTTCGTCACCTGCTTGTATCCATGGAGAAGTTATTGCTTTGCTTGAAATGTTCCAAAGTATTACATTAAACTTGCATAATGTGCATTTATTTAATTGAAGGGGATTTTATTGTCCTGGAAAACATGTATTCTGACTGAGAACAGGGTCACTTTTCCACAGATCTGACCCGTAACTTGGCCCAGGAGTGTCCCCTGCTTGTCTCCAAGGAGATAGATGTTTAATGTCATACTGTGGGACATTTCGGCAACAGCATCTCCATGGAGACAAGCAGAAAAGTTACACAAGTGGACCTTTAATAATGATAAAAACATTTACAGACGGAACAGCAACTAGTTTCTTTAATGGTGTCACTTTTTTGTATTAGGGGTCCGTCACCTGCTTGTTTCCATGGAGACGTCATTGCTCTGGCTGGAATGTTCCACAGTGTGATATTAAACATCTCTACCATATATATATTTAATTACAGGTGGTTTTATGGCTCAAAGATACCTAGAAAAACAAAAAAACAGGTGTTCTGACTGTGAGCGGGGTCTCCTCTCCACAGATCTGACCTGTAACTTGGTCTTGGTTTGGTCTCCATGAAGATGGAAAGGTTTAATGCCATACTATGGAATATTTCAGACAAAGCAATAACATCTATATGGAGAAAAGCATTTGATAGACTGTCTCCACCAGAAAAGTTACACAATGCAGCTTTAATTTGGTTTTATTTCCTCCCTACGGCAAACGGGAACTGAACCTGGGACCTTATGGCTGTGAGTTATTCAAAAAAGTGTTAAAAACTGTGAGGATGTACTGACCCAGGCAGGTGCGCTGTGCGTCCTGGTAAAATCCCAGCGGACAGGAAGCGGCGCACTGACCCGACCGTAAAAGGACGAAGGGGGCGGGACAGGAAGTGCAGGACAGAGGCCCCGCCCCACTGCAGGACTCACAGGACGAGTGGCATTCTGGGAAAAACACAGCAAATAAATGACATTAAATAAATCAATGTTTTGTTTCATTCAGGCATGTTTGAGTCTGGTCCCACTGCGTGATGTCACCCAGTGGGAAACCAGGAAGTGAATTCTGTGTGTGTTTTTTTTATCTTTGTGTGTGTTTTTTTGTTTTGCTTTTTAAAATTCGTGTTTTAATTTTTTTTATTGATTTTTTTTTCATTTATTTAACATAAAACAAACTTTTATTAAACATTTTGTTTACCTTAATTCACTTGAATTCCTGTTTTTATTCATGTTTTAATGTTGTCATTTAATTAATTCATGTATTATTATTATTATTATTATTATTATTATTATTATTATTATTATTATTATTATTCAATTAATTATTAATTATGTTTTAATTGTTTCTTTTTTCATTGAATTATTATAATTATTTATTCATTCAACTAACATAAAACACTTATTAAAAATTTTAGTTCCTGTTTTACCTTTATTCACTTGAACTGTTATGTTTTAATTCATTCATTCATTTGTTTTTTTATTCATTCAGTTAACAATTATTTAATTCACTTGAACTCTTGTTTTTTAATTCATGTTTTTTTCATTTTATTTATTTATTTATTTATTTGTTGTTATTATAATTGAGTATTTTTTTATTCATTCAATTAACATAAAACACTTTTATTTCATTTTTTGTTCAGCTGCTGTACATTAATTCTCTTGAACTTGTGCCGTGTTTAACCTCCAGACGTTCAGACGAGCACTTAAAGATGATCAGCGGGATTATGAATATGCATATATCACATCCACAAGGTTATTTTACTCAAACTCCAGATTTGTACAAAACACTCGAGGAGTTTCTGCTCCAGCCGCAGAACACTTCAGATCTGCAGAGCTCCGTTTCTCAGGAGGTTCCTTCATGCATAGAAATGAGTCTTAATCAGTGACGCCTGACGGTGTTTTTAATGGACTCGAGAAACTTTCACCTGGAAAATATTTCTCCGCGTATATTTTACTCACGCTTGAGTTATATTATTTAAAGTAACAGTAGTTTTACTTGAGGCTATTGGTCCCTTTAGCTGCGAGTTCAGCTGCAATCGATTAAAATATCTCATCACGATTAATCTCAGGAATATCATAGTTAAATTAAGATCAATCGCTAATTAATCGCACATTTTTGTCCCTTGAAAAGTCATTTTAATGCTCTTATCAGCATAGAAAAGTGCACAGGCTTTGTGCAAATGTTTTTTTATTGCAACTGTGTTTGCGACTGTGTTTGTCGCCCCATGTGCCCCAAACATACAACTATAATAATTTATTAAAGTCTATTATTTAAATGTAGTTCCAACCATAGAACTATAACGAAAATCTATTATTAATTTTATTATAGATCAACCATAGAACTAGAATAAATCTATTATTAACATTTATTATAGCTCCAACCATAGAACTCTAATAAAATCTATTAATATTTATTATAGATCAACCATAGAACTATAATAATAATTTATTAAAGTCTATTATTTAAATGTAGTTCCACCCATAGAACTATAATAAAATCTATTAACATTTATTATAGCTCCACCCATAGAACTAGAATCAAATCTATTAACATTTATTATAGCTCCACCCATAGAACTAGAATCCCTGTATAATCACTATAATTGCTGTCGTCCTCACACGGTGCCGTTTGTTTCCATGTGGCAGCAGCTCGTGAATCTGCAGCAGCGATGCTTTAGAGGAGAAAATAAGTCCAGCGACAGACAATATCTATGAAACAGTGAGACAGACGCGAGTCCTGCTGCGATTCGCTCTCCTCCGGGAGTTTATGGAGGCAAAAACAGCTCAGAGCAGTGAGGACAGGAGGAGAGAGGCTGAAACACTTCTGTCTGTCACAGTTCTTAGCGAAGGTCACAGATTTAATCAAAGGTCAGTGCGGATTCGCCGTGTGTTTTAAGTAACTTTATTTTGCCTTTTCCTCGTATGAATAACATCAGTGCACACACAGGGCTTCTCTGTTTTGGATCCTGTAGATTTCTAACGTTACAACAGTGGCCAAAACTTATGAAAAAACTAGTTTGCGATTAAAAAAATGGTTAATTACACGATATTTTTGACAGTGCTACTTAAAACCTACCACTACATGACATCACCAGGTGGAGCAGAGCATTTTGAGCTTTGGAGATGCAGACAGACTCATAATAAAGAGTCACTCAAACATGTGAATGAAATAAAACACAAAGCCAGGTCTGTTTTTGAGGAGGGAACAATATTATAACACGACTTAAAGCTCAGAAGAGACAATTTTGCATAATATCGGACCATTAATCTCTGGAAACTAAGTCTAAATAGGCAGAATTACTCAAACAGGTTTAAACAATGTACAGGGTTCCCACAGTCAGGGAAATCCTGGAAAAGTCATGAAAACTGAACATGCCATTTTCCAAGCTTAGAATTTGGTAAATTTAATGAAAGTTTTGGAAAAGTCATGGAATTTTAGCCTCTGTTTCACGGAACAACATGAATCGTTGCATCTTGAGGGACTATTTTCTCATATATCAGTCCGCCTCTGCCGAGCTTCTATCAGGAAGAACAACTCACTGCTGCTCAGACACAAATCCTTCAAATGCAACGGTCGGTTTGACTCTAAAATGATTCTGTGACACAGACGTTCACATGGACAGTCTGGAGTTCTAATAGTTTCCTCGGGTCTGTGGAGTGGGTCAGACTGTTTTTAGTGGCAGGACGACTGTGGCCATTGACCTGCACTAGCCTAGCACCAGCACCTCTGCAAATACAAGGACTGGAAGATTTTAAAAAGTGTCTCCACACGTCTCCAACACCAGGAAATGAGGCCCTGTGTCCAAAATTCTGAAAAGTCCCTTTAAAGCTCACAGGAGTCAGTTTTGCACACATAATATCAGAGCATTAACCTCCGGACACTAAGTCTAAACAGGCAGAATGACTCAAACATGTGTAGACGGTGTACAGGGTTCCCACGGTCATGGAAATCCTGGAAAAGTCACGAAAACTAAAAATTTTCCAGGTTTGGAATTTTGTAAATTTATTGAAAGTTTTGGAAAAGTCATGGAATTAAAGCCTCTCTTTCGCACAACTCCATCGCTCTGTTAAGTTCTCATGAGGCTGTTATAGAACGGAACAGAAAAGCCTTTATTATCATTCCACACAGTATAACGAGATGAGAAGCTGCTCCTTTGCACACAAATGAATAAAACTACTCGCTAATACACAAACTTTATGATCGATGAGATTCTGATAGTTATGTCGGGCAGTAAGACCCACTCAGATTAATAATTCGTGTTCCAGATCACAGAAAACGAAGACTCACCTTCTGAAATGTGGGATTGTTCATTTTTTAATCCCTGTAAAGAGCTTTGCATTGCATTTTTGTATGAAAAGCGCTGTATAAATAAAGTTTGACTGATGAATTGATTATTTCTGAATGTCTGTGCAGCCGCTCCAGGAGGACAACACAGAATCATTGTGTTTAAAAGAGACGCCGACAGGATTATGAATGTTTAAAAACCATAAGGTGAGTGGAAAGGGTCACGTTTCATATTTAGCCCTAAAAGTCGGAGAAATTCTACACACGTAGGTGAATCCGTGTGTTATTCGTTCATTCGTTTTTCAATATAAAACCAAAAAAGTCTCCAAAACCAAAATAAAAAAAACGGATAACAATTTGTTTTTTCCGTTTTCAATTTTGTGTTTAAATGAAAAATGGAAAAAAAAACGGATAATGGAGACGTCTGCTACACATCGATCATCAGTTTTAGTGGCTTTTTAAAAAACGTTTTAAAGAATTCAGGTCGATTTTTGTGCAAAATTAAAGAAATGTACAGGCTAATTCTGTTTCACGCTGACGATTCCGCGTTTTCCGTCGTTTTCCGTCGTTTTCCGCGATCGTGGAAAATCACTAGCCGCACTTCCAGCAGCACTCACCTTATGCACTGACGACAGGAGCAGTTTCCAGTTCTGCGTCTGATACTCGTCTTTTACGCCGGAGTTGGTGTTGAAAACAGAATCTTCTCACCGACATTTCCGAGGGTCCTAATACCGAACTGTCACAGCGTGTTAAATCTCAGCGTGCGGTTTTTCCGTCCTCAAAAAGCTCCTCGTCGAGTAAAGGTTCATCTCCGGTTTACGCAACTCGCTCAAGGATCAAAATTGGGCAAAACGGGAAACGGCCGTTATCTGTTTTTTTTTCCATTTTTCATTTAAACACAAAATTGAAAACTGAAAAAAAGAAATCGTTACTGGTTTTTTTCATTTTGGTTTTGGAGACAAATCATGAAAACATTTTTGGTTTTATGTTGAAAAACGAATAAACGATTGATACACGGATTTAGGTGGCGTAAAGTCACGGAAAATTCACTTTAGGTCATTAAAAAGTCACGGAAAAGTTTTTAAAGTTTGTCAGTGAAAAAGAGTAGGAACCCTGTGTGTTTATGATGAAAAAAACAACATTAAACATTAAAAATAGTAAATTTAGCTCTAACTCACCCACACAGGCCCCGTGTCGCCCGAAATACCCCACGGGACACTCGGAAACGCAGTGGTCTCCCAGCAGCCACGTCCTGGGCGCTTTACACCAGAGACACACACTGCCCCCTGCTGCCCGGAGGTCTGCCGTGCAGCGCTGACAGTCCGCACTGCATTCTGGGAAACAAAAAAAGGAAACCGAGTTAGAGATCAGTACGTACACACTGAAAACATGACACTGCTGCACTTATTTTTTTTTTTTTTTTCGGATTTTCTATGTTCTAATGTCGTTTCCTCATCACAAACAGAGCTGGAGTTGTGTTTTTTTTTGTTTCATTCACACATGTTTCACACTCAAACCCTGTAGACTTACAACAAGTTCTTTTCTCAAACACTTAAACTAATAATAAAAAGTTTCTCAAGCAGATGCAGGTGTAAATCTGGATTAATATCCACCGGTTCCAAATAAACACAGATTCTAATTAACACGGCTACGTCTGTATAAAAGTTCGCCTGTGCCGACACTTCTATTTCTAGTTTTTTGCGCTTTATTTAACGAAGATATCACAATTAGTCAGAGACACCGCAGAGAGCGAGATGTTTCCAGCTGTTTGACTTCAGCTCAGCTCTGCCTTTTCCAGATCCTGATTATTCTCTGCGCCGCGTCCGATCACCTTCACTGTAAAAGCCGAGGAACGGACGACTTTGCTGTGAAATCCCCATTCTGAAGTGACGGAAAGAAGGAAGATGGTGCAACACAGCGGGAAATGGAAGCAGTTTTTAGGAGTTTTGGTCAAATTACTTCAGTTTGGAAATTCGGAGGAAGCAGCAGTGTGATCGGAGCTGCTGCGGCGTAAGAGGAAAGTTGTGGCAAAGGTAGAAAGTAGTCGGCAGACCATCGTATAAACTGTAAATTAGGGGTGGGCGATATCTCGATATTTAAACTATCGTATTTTCTGGACTATAAGCTGCTACTTTTTCCCCCAGGCTTTGAACCATGCGGCTTTTACAAAGGAGCGGCTAATCTGTGGATTTTTATTCCACCACTAGGGGCGCTCTAACTGGAATTTTAAAAACAAGACAGACGGAAAATTAATGCAAAGAAGAATACGCTACTTTTTATTTAGCAGATATAACACGCACGACAAATTACTAACTGGTAATTATTTTCACATCATCACCCCTTCATGAAAAGCACAAAGGAGTTTGTGTGATGCAAGTTTTAAGTTGAAGGCATCGATCTTGCTCCAGGAAGGAAACGGCTGTAGAGCCCTGCACCCGCGGGACCCGCGGGACCAACATAAAACAGTGCAGCGTGGGACATATTCTGAAAGCTTAATGCGGGCGCAGGCGGGAGCGCAACCGCACGATGCGGGAGTGGGCGGGAGTGGGACTGAAGACTGTGTCCTGCAGACCTCCACCTGCTGCTGTGAGCTCAGCGTCAGCGGAGATGATTAAAGTAACTTGTGGTTTCACTGGAGAAATGAAGGTCAGTTACCGGTTCTTTTCTGTTTTTGACCTGTTTTAATCAGCACAGTTGCTGCCGTGTTAAAAGACACTGTTCAGAAAGAATCTGTTCAGGTGCATAAATGTACATTTACAGTACAAAATTGTTCTGTAGATGCAGTAAATATCTCATTTTTCAACATAGATATGAGCGGCTTATAGCCCGGTGCAGCTTGTATATCTTTTTTTTTTTTTAAATAGAGTGGATGCAGCTTATATACAGGTGTCCTCTATACTCCAGAAAATACGGTATATCGAGATATTTATTTAAACTCGATATGAATTCTGACATATCGATATATCGCTATAATGCTTATGTTTACTTCTGATTTCGCCGCTTCACTTGTTTGTGTTTTCTGTGCTGCGCTCGCCCACGCTAAATCGCCCCTCCTCACTCCTCTGCAGAGCCCGGAGCTTGGCCGCGGACTAAACCAGGACTAAACCAGGACTAAACCAGGACTAAACCAGGACTAAACCAGGACTAAACCAGGACTAAACCAGGACTAAACCAGGACTAAGTGCGGAGCCGTGGAGCCGTCACTACACTGGTGTCAGGTTGCTTATCCAGCACTGAGCACAAATCCCTCTGTGCCTCAGTCCTTCTGAAGGATTGTGGACAGAGGAAATAAAGTCATTTGTCAAAGTGCTGCACTTAAGCCTGAAATAAACAAATTGGTGTCATTGCTTAAAATATTAAAATGTAAAAGAGTTGCACAAACTTGTTTTTTGGCTATTTGTTGATGGCTACAGTTAGAGTTAATGCAAAGATGAGCTTGAGTTGGCTTAAGGCAATGTGTATTACTTTACATTTTATTTTTATTTTACAGTTAAATTCATATTTATGCAGTCAGGGTTTTTTTTTTTTACCTTAAATTGCCGCAGAAGCACTTTGCTCCTGTATGGACCGCCCACCTCGAGTTGAGTCGTTTTATTTTTGAATAAAAAGGAGGCAATATGCATTATTTCTTCCTCTTTGCTCTTCAAGAAAAAACGGCCTTGTGGAATTTGGCATATTTGTTTTTGCAGTGGTTATTTTTCCTGTAAAGATATCGAGATATATATCGTATATCGAGATATAGCAAATATATATCGAGATATATTTTTTGGTCCAGATCGTCCAGCCCTACGGTAAATGAGTCACACTGGTTAAACAAATTTGAGTGCCATATTTTCCCAGTTTTTGGTGAGGTAGTCGGCACAAACAAAATGTTGTTCCACTTTAATTACTACTTCTACTCCTCAAACAGACTCTCTCACTACTACAACATTGTCTCTGCTCTGTCTAATTACTGTTTTGCTGTGTTTTTTAACTGTATTGGCAAAGGTCAGTGTAAAATGTCATCAAATAATTCCTCTTTATTGGACAAATCGGCGTCCTTGTCCTCTCACGAAAGGTCTATTCACTTCCCTCTGTACCCTGACCCCGCGTTCGCACATCGGCCTTCACATCCGAGCTGTTTTCCCCTGTAAAACTGGAGCCGTTCATCGTCTGAAAAAAACACATCCGCACCTGTACGGAAAGAAAAATAAACAAAAGCGCGGCAGCGGGAGATTAAACACCTCTGAGCGTTTATCTGATCGTAAACTCCGTGTTGTTTGGGTTTTCAGATGGAGGCGTTTGAATCCGTCATCTCCGGCATCGACGCGCAGATACGGGTAAGTAACAGGACTTTAGGTCGCTATAAAGCTGCACTAGGTAACTTTTCTGGAGGAGGGTCCGTCACCTGCTCATTTCTATGGATGGATACGTCACTGCTCTGCCTGGAATGATCCGCAGTGTGACATTAAACAGCTCCACTTTACGTTTATTCAATTACATGTGGGTTTATAGCTCAAAAATACCCAGAAAAACAACATTCTGACTGTGAGCGGCGTCGCCTTTCCACAGATCTGACCTGTAACTTGTGGTCCAGCTCCCACAGATGAACTGTTGTTGCGTCCTTGGGCAAGACACTTAACCGCTTAACTGCATAAAAGTGTGACCATTTTACCATGACAGAAAGGTTTAAGGTAAGGTAACTTTACTTCTATAGCACTTTACACAGCATCATTAACAGAACATTCTTCTTTCACTCCAGACCTGGTGGTGTAAACTACTGATGTAGCCACAGCTGCCCTGGGACAGACCGACAGAAGCGCCAACTGTCCGTCCGACCACCACCACCACGTACACGCTCCACTTTCACACCTACAGCATGTTCTGGGTAGATGGAGGATGCAAACTCCACACAGAGAGGCCCAGCGACCCGGGGATCGAACCCGGAACCTTCTTGCAGTGAGGCGTGAGTGCTAGCGTCAGAGCGTCCAGTTTACAGGTAGATCCTATGTGGACGCACGTCTGGGGCGTCCTGCGTTTTTTCGGCGCATCTTCAGGTGTCGGTGCGGCGCGAATCTGTCATCGAGGCGGCACATCTTAAGCGTTCAGGCGTCGGCAAAAGCTGAACTTTTGCTGTCGTGTCAACCGATCAGGGACGACTGTCCAGTGACGTAGCGATCTTATTATCCAGAAGAAGGAGAAGAAAGAGAAACACCCGAGAACCGCAGCTCGTAGCTTCACGGCTCGGACCTCCGCAGCCCTGAGCCTGGATCTCTGCAGGGCCCGGGGCCGCTGAAGTGTTTTATATACTAAATACACTAAAGTCACTCTCTCGACCGGGGAAACACGGCACTCGCAGACCACAGCTGAGGCCCTGGACCCGCAGGAAGTATTTTTCTCCTGTTTTTGCAGAGGCGTCCGAATAGGGGCGTACAAGTAGGGCGTACAAATATGGCGTACAAATAGGGGCGTACAAATACGGCGTACAAATAGGGCGTACAAATAGGGCGTACAAATAGGGGCGTACAAATAGGGCGTACAAATAGGGGCGTACAAATAAGGCGTACAAATGAGGGGTACAAATAGGGAGTACAAATATGGGCGTACAGATAGGGCGTACAAATATGGGCATACAAATAGGAGCGTACAAACAGGAACTTCCAAATAGGACATACAAATATGGGCAGAAAAATATAGGCAGACAAATATAGGCGTACAAATAGGGGTGTACAAACAGGAACGTCCAAATATGGGCGTACAAATAGGGGTGTACAAACAGGACGTACAAATATGGGCGTACAAATATGGGCGTACAAATAGGACGTAAAAATAGGACATACAAATATGGGCAGAAAAATATAGGCAGACAAACAGGAACGTCCAAATATGGGCGTACAAATAGGACGTACACATAGGGGGGTACAAATAGGGGCGAACAAATAGGATGTACAAATAGGATGTACAAATATGGGCGTACAAATAGGACATACAAATATGGGCAGAAAAATATAGGCAGACAAACAGGAACGTCCAAATATGGGCGTACAAATAGGACGTACAAATAGGACATACAAACAGGGAGCTCAGTCCAAATCTGCAGGGTTTGTGTGTCAAACACGTGTGAATGAAACAAAACACAACTCCAGGTCTGTTTGAGACGAGGAAACATCAGGAAACAGCGAAACCTGAACCCTTTAAAAATCAATCCAAGTTACTGAATAATGAACGTTATATGAGCGGCGATTTCCTGTTCTCGGTGCGTTATGTAATATTTATGACTCTGAAACGACACCTCCAGCATAAACCCGACTGCAGATGCCCCGGGTCAGTTCTGCCTGCGCGAATACTCAGACATGTCATTTCTCGATACGGAAAAGACAAACTCCCATCGTTTTCCGTGAATACGTTTTAAAATTCCACCAGATCCAAACCGAAAATCTGTTAAATGACCGGTTCAGCAACTGCTTGTCTTGCTTTGCTTGAATGTTCCGCAGTATGGCATTAAAATCTAGCTTCGTGGGGAAAAGCAGGTGACGCCACAAAGCCAAGTTACAGGTCAGATCTGTGGAGAGGCGACCGCGCTCACAGTAAGAATTCTAGTTTTTCAAGATATTTTTGAGCAATAAAAACACCTGAAGTTGACTGAATTCAGGATGTTTAATGCCATACTGTGGAACATTCCAGGCAAAGCATTAACTTCATGGAGAGAAGCAGGTGATGCCACGAAACTACGGAGTTACAAGTCAGATCTGTGGAGAGGTGACACTGCTAAGAGTAAAAATTCATGTTTTTCAAGGTATTTTTGAGCAATAAAAAACATCTGAAATTGTCTAAATGCAAGAGGTTTAATGCCATACTCTGGGACACTGCAGGCAAAGCATTAATGTCATGGAGACAAGAAAGTGATGCAACAAAGCCACAAGTCAGATCTGTGGAGAAACGACCCCATGAACAGTAAAAAATTATGTTTTTCAAGGTATTTTTAACCAATCAAAACATCTGTAATTGACTAAATGCAAGAAGTTTAATGCTATACTGTGTGACATTCTAGGCAAACCATTATCGCCATGGAGACAAGCAAGTGACGCCACAAACCTACAACGTTACAAGTCTGATCTGTGGAAAGGCGACCCCGCTAAGAGCAAAAAAATCATGTTTTTCAAGGTATTTTTGAGCAATAAAAATATCTGAAATTGTCTAAATGCAAGAGGTTTAATGCCATACTCTGGGACATTCTTGACAAACCATTATCGCCATGGAGACAAGCAAGTGATGCAACAAAGCTACAAGTCAGATCTGTGGAAAGGCGCTCTTGTTAACAGTAAAAATTCAGGTTTTTCAAGATGTTTCTGAGCACTGTCACCTGCACCAGTGGAGCAAAACACCTGTAACTGACTAAATTCAAGATGTTTAATGCCCTACTGCGGAACATTCCAGGCAAAACAACACCATGTGGCCAAAAAAAGCGGCGTTTTTAACACATTTCCAGGCACACGCAGGCCTCCTCTACCCGAGCCTCTGAACGCACATTTGCATATCAGCGTTTCCAGCGTCTCCGCGGCCGTTCGGGAGCGAGGACAAAGCGGCGGCGGCGGCGCAGACGAGTCGTATCTCGGCCCGTCCGTCATGTCGCCGTGGAAACCCCCGCTCGTCCCGGCGCCCGTCGCTGCCGCCTCTGATAGCGCCGCCGCCGCACTTGTGTTTCTGTCACTATCTGATCACGGGGGCCTTTTGTTCAGAGCCGGATGCTTCCCGCACACTCGGGGACGGTTCGGAGGTTCAGAAAACGCAGAGGGGAAAAAAGCGGGAAAAAAACCACACAAAACCTGAGCCGGATCTGCAGCTCGGATCCACTCCCACTAAGACTCCAATTCTTTTCTCTTTTTTTGACATTTTTGATAACGTTTCCTGAGGAGAATACACAAAATCCTGGTTTCGGTGTAGATGCACTTCACCGTTCAGCCTGAAATGTTTCATACGCCGTGACCGGGACAGTCCCAGTCCTGATCCCCGTGTCCCCTGTGCCGGCAGATTTATCCAAAACCCACGGATTTGTCCCAGTTTAGGTCTAAGAAACGTCCCAAATGTTCCTGTTTTTGACCTGATCTGAACCTGCCGACAGTAAAGAGGCAGAAACTGTCATTTGTTTTGGTAAAAGACAGAAAAGTTGCTTAAAAACGACAAAACGACAAAAACACAAAGAAAATTAGACTAAACCAGGTACTAGACCAGGACTAAACCAGGTCTAAACCAGGATTAAACCAGGACTAAACCAGGTCTAAACCAAGATTAGACCAGGACTAAACCAGGTCTAAACCAGGATTAAACCAGGACTAAACCAGGTCTAAACCAAGACTAGACCAGGACTAAACCAGGACTAGACCAGGACGAGACCAGGACTAGACCAGGACTAGACCAGGACTAAACCAGGTACTAGACCAGGACTAAACCAGGACTAAACCAGGACTAAACCAGGTACTAAACCAAGATTAGACCAGGACTAAACCAGGTCTAATCCAGGACTAAACCAGGATTAAACCAGGTACTAAACCAAGACTAGACCAGGACTAAACCAGGACTAAACCAGGACTAAACCAGGACCAGACCACGACTAAACCAGAACTAAACCAGGACTAAACCAGGACTAAACCAGGACTAGACCAGGACTAGACCAGGACTAGACCAGGACTAAACCAGGACTAAACCAGGACTAGACCAGGACTAGACCAGGACTAAACCAGGTCTAAACCAGGACTAAACCAGGACTAGACCAGGACTAGACCAGGACTAGACCAGGACTAAACCAGGTCTAAACCAGTACTAAACCAGGTCTAAACCAGGACTAAACCAGGACTTCGTGTTTGTTTGACAGTTTTATTATTACCACCCACAACAATCCAGAAATGTCCCAGTTTCTTATTCTGAAGTTCTGGTCACCCTGGTTTCACAGTGTGGCATTAAACTTATCTGTCTCCATGGAAACAAGCAGACGAAAGTACAGATATGTCTTTTTTTTGGGATAAATTTTGCATTTTAAAGCCGCACGCCTGAACCTTTCCTGGAGACGCTACGCCACATTCTAGTTTCTATGTAGATGTACTTAACTGTTCAGCCTGGAATTTTTCACGGTGGGGCATTAAACTTATCTCCATGGAAACAAGGCGGCGAAGGAACAGATCCATCTCTTATTTTTTTGTCGATTTTGATATTTAAAGTTGCGCTGCGTAATTTTTCTGGGCGAGGGTCGTTCTGTCCTTGGGCAAGACACTTCACCCGCAACGCATTATTATTATATTTTGTTTCATATTTGATGTTTAATATGTTTAATGCCATACTGCGGGACATTCCAGGCAAAGCATTAACGTCATGGAGACAAGAAAGTGATGATACAAAGTTACAAGTCAGATCTGTGGAGAGGCGACGCCGTTAACAGGAAAAAAATCAAGTTTTTCAAGGTATTTTTGAGCTATAAAAACTCTTGTGATTGAGTAAACGCAACATGTTTAATATGTTTAAAGTCATACTGTGGGACATTCCAGCCAAAGCATTAACGTCATGGGGACAAGCAGGTGACGCCGCAAAGCTACAAGTCAGATCTGTGGAGAGGCGAGCTCGCTCACAGTCAGATTTCATGTTTTTCAAGGTACTTTTGAGTGATAAAAACACCTGTCATTGACTAAACGCAAGATGTTTAATATGTTTAATGCCATACTGTGGGACATTCCAGCCAAAGCATTAACGTCATGGAGACAGGCAATGCCACAAAGCTAAATTACAAGTCAGATCTGTGGAGAGGTGCCCCCCAACAGTAAAAAAAATAATAATAATCAAGTTTTTCGTAGATATTTTTGAGCAATAAAAACACCCGTAATGGAATAAACTGAAGAAGTTTAATGCCACACTGTGGGACATTCCGGGCAAAGCATTAACGTCATGGAGGCAAGGGGGTGACGCCATGAAGCAACAAGTCAGATCTGTGGAGAGGCGATCTTGTTAACATTAAAAAATCAAGTTTTTCTCTGTATTTTTGAGCTATAAAACCACCTGTAAAAAAAAAAATCACTGATTGTTCCAATATGAAAATAATAGTTAATCGTCACAGCCCTGGACTGTAGAACCGTTTTAAAAAATGTTGCTTGGTCTGGAATGTCCCGCAGTACGGCATTAAACCTTTCTATCTTCACGGAAAACCAGACCAGACCGAGTTACGGGTCAGATCTGCGGCGAGGCGACGCCGCTCACAGTCAGAATGTCGTTTTTCTGGGTATTTTTGAGCGTGAAAAACACACTGGGTTTTCGAGCGCCGCGTTCCATCTCAGAAATAGCGTTTTACATACGTCCGTCGAGGCAAATAACAGCGGAAAGACACAAAATTATAATAATTTAATCGTCGCACTCGGTTCCGGGGCTAAATCAGGATAAGGTTCGTCCGGAAAGTCCTCGGAGCTTCACCCGGGGCTCAGACTCGACATGAAACCATTTTATCGGGAGAAGAATACAGCTCGAGACCCACTTGAAGTCCGCACAAAGCCCTTCACTCAACTCCCTTCCGGGCAAATTGCACATTACCAAATCTGTACGCGCCTGATTTGTGTTTTCCCGGTAACTTAGCAACAGCCGGCGCCCCAAAGTGAGGCCAAACGCTGCAAACGCAAATTTAAAAAAACCAAAACAAAAACCAAACCGAACGTCCAAGGAGAGCGCTCGAGGCCGGGATGAAAAGAGCTGTGAAAACATCCGTCATCGAGTAAGTTCAATGCCATACTGTGGGACATTCCAGGCAAAGCGTGAACGTCATGGAGATAAGATAAATTACAAGGCAGATCTGTGGAGAGGCGACCCCGCCAACAGTGAAAAAAAAAATCATGTTTTTCAAGGTATTTTTGAGCTATAAAAACACCTGTAATTGACTAAAAGCAAGATGTTTAATGTCACATTGTGGAACATTCCAGGCAAAGCAGTAACGTCATGGAGACAAGCAGGTGAAGCCACAAAGCTACAAGTCAGATCTGTGGAGAAGCGAGCTCGCTCACCGTCAGATTTCATGTTTTTCAAGGTATTTTTGAGTGATAAAAACAACTGTAATTGACTAAAAGCAAGATGTTTAATATGTTTAATGCCATATTGTGGAATATTCCAGCCAAAGCATTAACGTCATGGAGAAAGGCAATGCCACAAAGCTAAATTACAAGTCAGATCTGTGGAGAGGTGCCCCCCAACAGTAAAAAAAATAATAATAATAAAGTTTTTCGTAGATATTTTTGAGCAATAAAAACACCCGTAATGGAATAAACTGAAGATGTTTAATGCCACATTGTGGGACATTCCGGGCAAAGCATTAACGTCATGGAGACAAGCAGGTGAAGCCACAAAGCTACAAGTCAGATCTGTGGAGAGGCGAGCTCGCTCACGGTCAGATTTCATGTTTTTCGAGGTATTTTTGAGTGATAAAAACAACTGTAATTGACTAAAAGCAAGATGTTTAATGCCATACTCTGGGACATTCCAGGCAAAGCATTAACGTCATGGAGACAAGGAGGTGACACTACAAAGCTGCAAGCCAGATCTGTGGAGAGACGACCTTGTTAACAGTAAAAATTCCAGTTTTTCAACATATTTTTGAGCTATAAAAACATTTGTAATGGAGTAAATGTAAGATGGATACGTTTAATGCCATACTGTGGAACATTCTGTTTAATGCCATACTGTGGAACATTCCAGGCAAAGCATTAATGTCATGGAGACAAGAAAGCGACGGCACAAAACTACAAGTCAGATCTGTGGAGAGGCGACCCCGCGAACAGTAAAAATCCAAGTTTTTCATCGTATTTTTGAGCGACTTCCTTCCAGGCAAATTGCACTAAATCCGTATCCGCCTGATTCGTGTTTTCCCGGTAACTTAGCAACAACCGGTGCCCCAAAGCGAGGCCAGACGCTGCAAACACTCACAAAAAACAAAAAAACAAAAAGCAAAACGTCCAAGGAGAGCGCTCGAGGCCGGCGCTTCTCTGAGGGATGTTTTGAGTCGATACGAAACTCTGGGCTCGGGTCATTCTGGTACAGAGGTAAAAATAGAAGCCCAGATGTACATGTCTGACGTTTAGCAAAGAGGAAAGAGTTTTAGAATGAATTATTTATGAGACGGGCATAAGGCGGCGGCGCGATTTCCTCGGAAATATGATCTGATGTGAAGAGAGAAGAGCTGGAGTCCAACCGCAGCTTCCTTAAAGGTTCGATAGGACGAAAATGTGACTCCTGTGGGCTTTAAGTCGTGTTTTAAAGTCGTTTCCTCGTCCAAAACAGACCTGGAGTTGAGTTTTGTTTCATTCAAACGCTTCACTAATCTTTTATTAATGCTCCAAATGCTCCGTTCCACCTTGTGATGTCATGAAGAGGTAGTTTTCAAGTTAACCTCTGCCTTTTTACCTTTAGTTTCAGTGGAGATCGGCGTTTCCAGAGCCGAAATCGACCAAACGATTCTAGTGAAGGTGTGTGGAGTTTAAAAACACGGTGGAGCACTTCCTGTGTCACCACATGATGACATCACGAGGTGGAATGGAGCGTTTTCAGTTTGAGAGAAGAACCAAATCTGCAGGTTTGTGCGTTAAACATGTGTGAATGAAACAAAAACACAACTCCAGGTCTGTTTGTGTCTCAGTTTCTTCATTTTTCTCTCTTTCCTCTTTTATCTTTATCTCTCTAAATTTCTCCTTTTTCTGCCTCTCTCCTTCTCTCTCTTGCCTCTTTCTATCTCTCTATCTCTCTCCTCTTTATGTCTCTTTATTTCTCTTCTTTCTGTACCTCTCCTCCCCCTCTCACCTCTGTCTCACTCTCTCCTATTTCTGTCTTTCTCTAGATTTCTCCTCTCTTTCTGTGTCTATCCCTCTCCTCTTTCTATCTCTCTCTTTCTGTCTCTCTCTCTCCTCTTTCTGTCTCTCTCTTCTTTCTGTCTCTCTCTCTCCTCTTTCTGTCTCTGTCTCTCCTCTTTCTGTCTCTCTTTCTCCTCTTTCTGTCTCTCTCTCTCTCTCCTCTTTCTGTCTCTCTCTGTCTCCTCTTTCTGCCTCTCTCTCTCCTCTTTCTGTCTCTGTCTCTCCTCTTTCTGTCTCTCTCTCTCTCCTCTTTCTGTCTCTCTCTCTCCTCTTTCTGTCTCTCTCTCTCTCCTCTTTCTGTCTCTCTCTGTCTCCTCTTTCTGTCTCTCTCTCTCTCCTCTTTCTGTCTCTGTCTCTCCTCTTTCTGTCTCTCTCTCTCTCCTCTTTCTGTCTCTCTTTCTCCTCTTTCTGTCTCTCTCTCTCCTCTTTGTCTCTCTCTCTCATCTTTCTGTCTCTATTTCTCTCTTCTTTCTGTCTCTCTATTTCTCTCTTCTTTCTGTCTCGCTCTCTTCTTTCTGTCTCTCTCTTTCTCCCTTGTACGTGTTTCCATCTCTCTCTCCACTCTCTGTTTTTCTTCTTTTTCTGTCTGTCTCTTTCTCTCTCGTATCTGTCTGTGTCTCTTTCTCTTGTTCTGCCTCTCTCCTCTTTTTCTCTTTCTTTCTCTTTTCTTTCTGTCTCTCTCTCTCTCCCTCATGCATGTTTCTATCTCTCTCTTTCACTCCACTCTCTCTCCCTCTTCTCTCTTTTTGCCAGTCTCTCTCCCACTGTACTCTTACTCTCTCCTCTTTCTGTCTCTCATCCTCTTTTCTCAGTCTGCCTCTCAGTCCCTCCATTTTTCTGTCTCTCTTTTCCTCTCACCTGTTTCTCTCTCTTATCTTTATCTCTCTAAATCTCTCTCCTCTTACAGTCTCTCTCTTTCTGACTCATATGTGTGTTTATCTCTTTCTCCACTATCTGTCTCTCTTGCTCCTTTTGTCTCTCTCCTCTCTTTCTGTACCTCTCCTCTCTTCCTCACATTGTCAAAGTGAAGAAAACTGAAGAGAGAGTTTTTGATCCATGACTCTGAGGTCACAGTCCACTCTCCACCCATGACTCTGAGGTCACAGTCCACTCTCCACCCAGGACTCTGAGGTCACAGCCCACTCTCCACCCAGGACTCTGAGGTCACAGCCCACTCTCCACCCAGGACTCTGAGGTCACAGCCCACTCTCCACCCAGGACTCTGAGGTCACAGTCCACTCTCCACCCAGGACTCTGAGGTCACAGTCCACTCTCCACCCAGGACTCTGAGGTCACAGCCCACTCTCCACCCACGACTCTGAGGTCACAGCCCACTCTCCACCCAGGACTCTGAGATCACAGCCCACTCTCCACCCAGGACTCTGAGGTCACAGCCCACTCTCCACCCAGGACTCTGAGGTCACAGCCCACTCTCCATCCAGGACTCTGAGGTCACAGCCCACTCTCCACCCAGGACTCTGAGGTCACAGCCCACTCTCCACCCAGGACTCTGAGGTCACAGCCCACTCTCCACCCAGGACTCTGAGGTCACAGCCCACTCTCCACCCAGGACTCTGAGGTCACAGCCCACTCTCCACCCAGGACTCTGAGGTCACAGCCCACTCTCCACCCACGACTCTGAGGTCACAGCCCACTCTCCACCCACGACTCTGAGGTCACAGCCCACTCTCCACCCAGGACTCTGAGTTCACAGCCCACTCTCCACCCAGGACTCTGAGGTCACAGCCCACTCTCCACCCAGGACTCTGAGGTCACAGCCCAGGACTCTGAGGTCACAGTCCACCCAGGATCCATCCAGGACTCTGAGGTCACAGCCCACTCTCCATCCAGGACTCTGAGGTCACAGCCCACTCTCTCCATCCAGGACTCTGAGGTCACAGCCCACTCTCCACCCAGGAACCTGAGGTCACAGCCCACTCTCCATCCAGGACTCTGAGGTCACAGCCCACTCTCCACCCAGGACTCTGAGGTCACAGCCCACTCTCCACCCAGGACTCTGAGGTCACAGCCCACTCTCCATCCAGGACTCTGAGGTCACAGCCCACTCTCCACCCAGGACTCTGAGGTCACAGCCCAGGTTCATTCATACAAACACCTGGGATCCACACAGACTCCACCCTGACGTGGGTCCATGTGAACTCTGTCTGCAGCCGGACACAACAAAGACTGTATTTCTTTGTATTTCTTGAGGAGACTGAGGGTATTTGGTGTTGAACTAAAAATAATGGTTGTTTTCTCTCATGCTCTTATTGAGAGCAGAATAAGATATGGAAAGTGTGTTTGGTTTGGTGATCTCACAGTTAAAACTAAATCTGAACTTTACAGACTGGTGAACATAGCGCTCAGAGTGATGGGGGTGAGAGAGTTTCCATCCTTACAACAGATGTTTGAGGAGACTGGCAAGAAACAGGCAAGAAAGACCCCTCTCATGTCCTACACTCCCAGTATGAGCTGCTACCATCTGGGCGGCGCTATAGAGACCCATAGAGTACCCATAGAGGACCCATAGAGTACCCATAGAGTACCCATAGAGTACCCATAGAGTACCCATAGAGTACCCATAGAGGACCCATAGAGTACCCATAGAGTACCCATAGAGGACCCATAGAGTACCCATAGAGGACCCATAGAGTACCCATAGAGGACCCATAGAGTACCCATAGAGGACCCATAGAGTACCCATAGAGGACCCATAGAGTACCCATAGAGGACCCATAGAGTACCCATAGAGACCCATAGAGTACCCATAGAGACCCATAGAGTACCCATAGAGACCCATAGAGACCCATAGAGACCCATAGAGTACCCATAGAGTACCCATAGAGTACCCATAGAGACCCATAGAGACAGAGTACCCATAGAGTACCCACAGAGTACCCATTAAAAACAGGAAAAGACACCTGAACAGGTATAAAAACTCATTCCTGCCCGTCTCAGTGACTCTGCTGCAGGACTGTGATGTGATGTGATGTGATGTTTGGGCTTAAAGTGAATGTTGAAGTTTGTCTTGTTTCATGTTTGTTTCATGTGCACTGTTTATGTCGCAGCCTCTGTGTCCAAAACAAACTTCCTTCGGGACAAATAAAGTCATCTTGAACCTTGGATATGTCTTTCTCTAGATTTCTTCTCTCTTTCTGTCTCTCTCTTGCCTCTTTCTGTCTCTTTATCTCTCCTCTTTCTGTACCTCCTTTTTGCATCTCTTTTTGTCTCTCTGTCCTCTCTCCTACATCTGTCTTTCTCTAGATTTCTCCTCTTTTTCTCTTTCTCTCTTCTCCCTCGTGCATGTTTCCATCTCTCTCTTTTCACTCTTTTTTCTCTCTTTCTCTCTCCACACCAGAAGAAAACGCACAAAACACACTCATTTGGCGCCCGTGTTTTCAAGCGCTCAGAAATATCGCGCCACTTTCGTCCGTGAGGTGAAATTCCAGCGTGTGAAAGTGAAAGTGTGTCTCTGTCGTTCTCGGAGGACTCGTGTATCCCCGCTTCACCCGAGCTCGTTTCTCTCGGGGCGAGTCCTGCTGTAAGAACCCGCTGCACAGTCGTATATTCTAAATAACGCGGGGCTAAATTAAGCTCCTCTGCATGTATAATGTAAACGGGGATGGAGCTGATCACGGGCAGGCTGCCGGTTCAACTCCCCGAAGAGCGAATCATCTGCAGCACAATCTCACTCTGCTCATTTAACACGTGCAGAACGAGGCATCTGGCTTAAGACGGCGGACAGTATGTCAGCATTCAAATTATGTGATATTAGGGATGTGACGATAACGTAAATCTGGTGATATCGTATCGTCAAAGGTCTCACAATAATATCGTGGAGCATCACAACATATCGAATCCCAAGTCTCTTTGTTTAAATGAACAGTTCTGATGCAGAAATAGCTAAAAAAAACAGAGGGAACTACATAGACCATGATCCTTTGCTCCGTTTCAGTGCAGACAACATGAAGAAATAACTGTTCTAAGCACTTTTACATCTTCATTCTTTGGATTAAAGCTGAACTCCGGCACGTTTGAAGCTAAAGTCCGTTTCTAGAGGAGGTGGAATTCTGTCAGAAGCCAAAAAATGGCACAGATCAGTGTTTCCTCGGTGGAGATCTCACTGTGGCAGTGAGTCTGTCAAGGCAACAAACTAGTGCAGTGATGGGGGCAAGTTCTGAACTAGTGTAGTGATGGGGGCAAGTTCTGAACTAGTGTAGTGATGGGGCAAGTTCTGAACTAGTGTAGTGATGGGGGCAAGTTCTGAACTTCCACATAAAACGCCAAAAAGACTCAATTATCGGCTCCAGCGGCGGCGAGAGGCTCGAGTCGCCGGAAGCAACAAGTGAAGATCGACTACTGACGGAGAAGATGAAGAGGAACTGAAAGTTGTTGAAAGAAAATGGTTCAGGAATGTATTGTTTTAGCGTTTTCCAAAAAATATAATTCACTGGTAAATAAATGGGATTAGAAACGACATCGGTGATCGAGTCTTTTGGGCTTTGGCCTGTGCAGTGGGAAATCAGCAGAGGGAAGTGTGAGGTGCTTATAAAGTTGTTTTCTAACGTTTCCAGACACTAATGAGTGAACCAGGCAGAGCGATTTGTTTGTTAGACTCGTGGCTGTTGTCAGATGGGTTAAAGTGGTGTTAAGCTTCTTCAGTGTGAAGCAAATTGGTGTTTTACGTGGAAGTTCAGAACTTGCCCCCATCACTGCACTAGTTCAGAACTTGCCCCCATCACTACACTAGTTCAGAACTTGCCCCCATCACTACACTAGTTCAGAACTTGCCCCCATCACTGCACTAGTTTGTTGCCTTGACAGACTCACTGCCACAGTGAGATCTCCACAGAGGAAACACTGATCTGTGCCGTTTTTTGGCTTCTGACAGAATTCCACCTCCTCTAGAAACGGACTTTAGGTTCAAATGTGCCGGAGTTCCACTTTAAATCAAACTTTATTCCTCTGTGAGCTTCATTTGACTGGGGCAGAAAGCTATGGGTGACGTCACACTCACTCAGTCCACTTGTTTACACACTTTCTTCCGGCCTGCTCACTTTTGCTTCTAAATGCTCCTAAATTGTGTTTTTTTTTTTTTTTGGTGGCACTTACGGTTAAACAGATCCCATTCAGAAGAAGAATAATTTGGGAAACGTTTTGCATCTCTGAAGATTTAAACTTCTTTACAGTCCGGACTGAAGTTATTTGCTGTCATTCTGCCCCATACAAAATAACACAACCTGAATGATGATGGCTTCTGTGTGTGGGATATTTCGAAAACAAACAAAAAGAGATAAATAAAACAGAAGTGTGACTCACTGGTGCAGCCCCCGGTGGCGGGGCTGAGGTACTGCCCCTCTCCACAGCTGGTCCTGCAGAAGCCGCCGAGCAGAGAGGCCCCGGGGGGACACGAGGAGCAGTCGGCCTGAGAGGGGCCCGAGCACGAGAGGCACGAGGGGTGACAGTCTGAAACACACCAGCGCTGGGGTCAGGGCATCAGGTTTAAACCAAAGCACCGATCAGGTTCTGTTCGGGCTGAAACCTTTAGACAAACGATCAGACAAATTGAAATGAAATTGGCACAAAAGTGAGTGAATTTAACTGGATAAACGAGAAGCTGTGGACTGTCACGTTTTTCGAGTTTTACCCATGAAAGACTGAAGGTGATGATTAGAAATGCACTAATACCGATACTGGTATTGAATATCAGTGATCCAGGAAAAAATGCATGATCAGTAGGAGTGAAACGGTGCACAAAAGTCACGGTTCAGTACGTACCTCGGTTCTGAGATCACGGTTTGGTTCATTTTCAGTACAGTACAGGAACAAAATGCAAAAATGTCACATGTTTGAATGAAAAATGCAGCACTTATTTCCCCCAAAAGGCCCAAACCTGGTGTCTGTGATACTGCACAATACTGAATGCTCAAGGAAATAGGAAACAAACCCTGAAAATCATTACGAAAATCATTAGAGACGAAAAATATGACATGTTGGAATAACGTTAAGTTAGCTATAAGTTATCAAAACGTTCTATATAAGTTACTAATAAGTTATGTATACGTCCAACTCATTATGAATACACTATGTATACGCCCAAAAAAAATAAAAATAAATAAAAAACATCAAAAGTTCAGCGTACGCCAGTGTTTTAGGGAAATTCTGGTACGGTGGCAAACGCTGGCTAAATCGTCAAGGTGACAGGGCCCTAACCAGGACGAACTCGAACACTTTCTCCAGCCGTTCCAGATCCGACATCGAGCTGGCGACACCGACGCTGTGGACGGGGAAAAACGAGGGGGACGTCGGCACTGAAAAACCTCATGATGAACGTGATAATGGATCTGTGGATCTGTGGATCTGTGGACCTGTGGATCTGTGGACCTGTGGATCTGTGGATCTGTGGATCTGTGGATCTGTGGATCTGTGGATCTGTGGATCTGTGGATCTGTGGATCTGTGGACCTGTGGATCTGTGGATCTGTGGATCTGTGGACCTGTGGATCTGTGGATCTGTGGACCTGTGGATCTGTGGATCTGTGGATCTGTGGATCTGTGGATCTGTGGATCTGCGGATCTGCGGATCTGTGGATCTGTGGATCTGCGGATCTGCGGATCTGTGGATCTGTGGATCTGTGGATCTGCGGCAGCCTGTTCACCAGAACCATTTGGACAATTTCAGCCCCGGAACTGCCAAAAATCTCTGCTGAACTAATTATTGTTCTTGCTGTCATTATCTTTTTGTATTCTTTGTGTTTTTATTTTATTTATTATCTTTTATTGTGCGTATACGGCTTTAGATTATGATTTGTATAGAAAATGTTTTTCTTGGAGCTTCTAACATAAAGTATAAACAAAAGAGAGAGTGGTGGGTGGACGGGAGCAGAGAGGAATCAGCCTGATAATGTGCAGAGGACCACTGGACCTCGGGAACAGAGAAGAGCTGCATTTTCAAGTGGAAAATGAGCCGAGGTGTCAGACATAAATTTAAGAAGTGCATTTCAGTAAATATGAGTGGGAATATATATATATATACCCACATGAAAATACATTATTACGTCTGTTTCTGTCATGAATTAAGGGCGGTTGTGTTGGTATATGGGCCAATAACAGCTACATTTTCTGTCCGGTTGCAGTTTCCTCAGTTAAAAAGGTTCAAATTTCATAATAATTCAGCACATTTCTGTCGTACCTCTGACCTCCAGGGAACCAAATACATTTTTTGTTCATAAATCCTGAGTTATTCTGCATGTTTTTTGTCCTTAAAGTGTTAAAATGTCATGTGGTGCGACTAATAACAGCAGGAATTCTGTGGCTGGACTTTAATAACAGACAAAGGCCTTGTCCACACGTATCCGGGTATCTGATAAACCGAAGATGTTTTGCTGCGTTTTGACCTCATCCACACGAACACACATCAGAAACGAGTATTCAGGGAAAACTCCGGCCAAAGTGAAGATTTTTTGAAAACTCCGTTTATGCGTGTTTGTGTGGACAGAAATAACTGGGGTTTTGCGTTTTAAAACGTCACTGTCTGCGCCAAAAAATATGAATCTGCCCTGACGTCAAACGTGCGACATTTGTTTAGGCGACTGCAAAAGCCAAAGCCAAAGCCAAAGCCGACTATGGATCGGAGTCGTTTCTTGAGAGCTGTGTGTGTGTTGAGAGCAGAATTGCTCCTAAACTGTGTTTAGGAGCAATTCTGACTCCGAGTCTGTCCAGACAAAGGAGCTCGGCGCCATGTTTTCTGTTGTTTAAGTTTAGGCGGAAGTGACGGCGAAGTGATGGAAATAACGCCATCTACAGGTTTGGAATGTGTATGAATGTGGTTGAAAACGCAGATGTTCGGTTATGTGTAGAAGGTATTTTTTCCGAAGATGAGGTGGTGTGGATAAAACAATTTTTATAAACGGAGGGGGGGAAATGTTCGGTTCTAAAAATACCCGGCTACGTGTGTACATGGCCAAAGTCGACTTGGGTGAACGGTTCTTTAGGCTTTTTTTTTGTGTTCTCGTTCTCGTACACGAGCGACAGCTGCTTCTCCTCGAGTTTAGTCTGTTTCAAGCGACTTTCTCCTCGTTTCCTTCGCTCTGTAATGCAGTACTTGAGTCCGTGCCGTGCGTGTACCAGTACTTTGCTCTCGCGTACCTTGGCAGACGCCCTCCTCGCTGTGGCCCCCTTCTGGACACTGGGGCACACAGCGGCCCCGGAGCAGAGAGCTGAGGGACGGGCAGGAGACGCAGGCGTCGGCGGAGGGCCCGGTGCACTGAAGACAGGACGAGTCGCACTCTGGAAAACACA